>JABXJD010002375.1:0-54569 GCA_013375575.1 Percina caprodes
GATTTCTTTTTTAACCTTGAAGGCATAGCATGATGTATACAGAGCATTCAGTCAATAGCTTGTGCTTCTGTGAGTGGCTCAGTCAGCTCATTGGCAGCCGCCCACCACTGACATTGAACAGTTGCCAGAGAATATTTAGAATAAAATGTTACATGTTTAATGTGCATATTGGCCTGCTGTTAGCTTACAGTTTATCTCCCTAATTAGTAGCCTCATACAGACATAATTGCTGTCCATCACCTGAGAGCATTGTTACATTTATGTTGTACAGCCTCAATGTCGCGTAATAACACCTACAGTTTTTGGCAAGGTTTTTGCTTGTTTGCTGGATATGAAGGCAGATTTTTGGTCACTCTTTAGCCAAGGTGTAGCTGTGATGGTTGCTGTGTATCTATGAACTTGTCTGTATTTGTTCTGACTCTTAGTCAGCTATAAATTAATTCATGCAGCTTTAAAGGACTTACAAACATGTGTAGATGTCATCGTAAATAATCATTGAAACCTTAGCTTCCTCCTGCCTTTTATGGGACATGTCCTGCATTTATAATAACACCAACTGGTAATGCAAAGGGTCTCAGGGCCAGTTCTGATGCATCGGGCACCCTCATGCCTACTGTATTGAACACATGAGACTATAATGGTAATATAACATTGCTCAAAATTGCTTAAAACTGTTTGTGGATGTTAAATTACATCACTATAAGAAGGTCTATAAATTACATCACCTTAGTCCAGGACTGACACAAAAACTGCTTCAACAACCCTTTTTAGATGAAGAAGACAAATGACATAACAGGTGTGTTTTCTTGTTTGAGTTGACACACGGTAACTGTTGCTCAAGGGGAATATGTGCGTATGGATTAATCTTCACCTTAACCCATCAACTTTATATCTGTGTGTATACTGTACATAAGCATTAACAACACTGATCCATGAAACACTGATCCATGAAAACACCCCAGAGGCACCTTAGTACCCTGCTGGTCCCAAAGGTTTCATTCACGACCACGCATTCTTTCAAATCTGTGCAGAGGTTACATTTTAACACACTAGGAGGTACGCACTTGTGTGCTGTAGATGAGCAGAAATCACATGAGCCCTGAGAGGTGGCTTCTTGATTGACCATCTTTTCTGGAAATTGGTTCAATCAGTCAGAGTTAAGTTGCTCACCATCACTTGTGTAGTCCTAGCAGGCACATAGAGTGTCTTCAGAAAACATTTAAAGCCATGTAGAATTTCCAATACTATGTGCCGTTACAACCTACAAGGGATTCAGATCTGATCCAGATGGCACTGTCAAAGTTGATTTTTTTATTTAGTGAACGGATCAAAAATTAAACTCGGAAAATAACTATTTAAGCACTTCTGTATCATGATAAACTGAGTTATGCAGCACAGTCTTGAACGTCTTTGATAAGACACATGTGACTCTACTTGTGGCCAATGCAATTATCATGATTTATAATGTGTATAATGTAGCCCACAGAGGATATTTCATATCAGAGCGGAAACTGTGCGAGGAATTCATTAAACTGACAGAAATGAGAGAGAAAGGAAACAAATTAACAGTTTTGAGTTGCCTGTTCTCACAGCCATACAGGTCAGGATAACAGCCCTGACCCAACTATTAATCGATGCACTCCTAAATCAGTTCAGCTGTTGGAGGCTTTTACCTTCCTGCTAAACCAATCGGAATCATTCACAATGGCAAGGGCCAATCACAGAGTCACAACCCTGCTTTAAATAATTGTTTCTCTCTTTGCCATTCATCTGTCCTTGCAGGCAAAGATTCCATCGGGGGCGTCTGATGGTTCTCTACTCCTATATCTATACACAAAGATTTGTATAGCGATGGAGTCTAATCGCCACAGACTTTGTACATTTTATTTGAACTGTACAATAAATCGTATTTGCATATCTGCAAACATGTCTCTCCTGATTGAAATTATGAATATTAGCTAGACTAATCAACGACTTTGGGAAGAAGCAGGGAAGGAACTTTGCCCCCCTTAATATCAACGGGTCCTTGATGGAGAGGCTGAAACCTGACTCAGCGGGGGAGAAAGGCAAGGTAGGGGCGGTTGCAGCTCAGACGCTTGAGGAAATTCCAGGTATCCCGTCAAATACTGAGCAATTTCTACTACTGCATCATAGAAAGCATCCTGCAGGGCAACATCACTGCCTAACAGTAACAAATACGTAAAATCTTTACACAAATTTTAGTGCCATACTGTTCGAAGGCTACATGTGATAATGTTTCATGAGAATGGTGATCGCAGAATTATACTGTTTCCAGCAGGAGGGAATAGGACCTTTTTTTAAACAGTAGAGAAAAGTTATTGCCAATGATGATAACTTGCTCCAGTGTGCCACAAGAACAAGTCACGTGATGTAAATTGGACAGGAGCCTGAAGCGTACAGCCAAATTAACAGATGGCTGCAACAGGAATCTGAAAGTTAAGTGGCCAGACTTTAAACCCATTGAAAAAAACATGTGGGATGGCTGTTGAGACACTCACATATCAATCTGAGCAAGACTGAACAAAGTAAGTAATCTGAAATGAAATGTGCTATTCAGACTATAATAAACTATTCAGACTATAATAACACGGCCTATTAGGGGGGAGCAAAAAAAAAAATAAAACAAATCGATTTGTATTTGAATTGTGATTCAAGCTCTACTGATTCAAAATTGGATTCTTGGATTTTCTTTTAATTTATTTTTAATATATGTCTACTGTAATCTCATTATAGATAGATAGATACTTTATTGATCCCCCAAAGGGAAATTCAAGGTCCCAGTAGCTTAAAGACAAACATCACAACAGGATATTAAAATAACAAACAAATCCACATATATTATATATATATATATATATAGATAGATAGATAGATAGATAGATAGATAGATAGATAGATAGATAGATAGATAGATAGATAGATAGACAGACATACTGCACACAGATACTGTACA
This sequence comes from Percina caprodes, assembly GCA_013375575.1. Lineage (NCBI taxonomy): Eukaryota > Metazoa > Chordata > Actinopteri > Perciformes > Percidae > Percina > Percina caprodes. The sequence goes on from JABXJD010002375.1 coordinate 2,975, forward strand.
TAGATACTGTACATACATACATACGAAAACATGCATCTTTCAATCTTTCAAGTGCTGGTCAGAATAAATCCCTAATATTTAACCTTTTAGATGAAAGTGTAAATTTCACTATAAGATCTGATGGCAGATCAGTCCAAAACATTACATTTACAATTATATAAAACCGACACAAGCTGAAAATCCTCACATTTGAGACAATGGTTGCATTGTATGCTATGTTAAGTGTGAAAAACACAAGTATAAGCCAAGTGTTGCCACAGTTAAAAGTAACAAAGTTACATTACAAGTTACTTTATTTTACATTCAGCAGCTGCCGACAACACCCCCGCCACCTCAACATAAAAATAATTGACAGTGACTTGGATAAGTAACTTTAATCTGATTACTGGTTTGGAAATAGTAGCGGTAGATTACTTGTTATTGAAAAAGTGGTCAGATTAAAGCATCACTGTATAACCCTTACAACATGTGTAAGAAATAATGTAAATGAAACTTTGGTCCACTAAGCAGTACAATCCAGTTATATTTTGAAGAAAGCAAATATCATTTATCTACTCTATACAGAAACTCTGACAGCAGGGATTGGCCTTGCTGATATAACACACTCAAATGAAGCAGAATAGAAACCCTGAATAGGAAGGTCATGTTTTATGCAAAGTACGAATAGAGAACCCAGCAGGAAAATGTTGAATCAAGAGAATCACCTTGTATCTGACTAGCAGGGAGTCTTTTAGGGCTGGTTACATGAAGGTGAGGCAACTGTATGGAGGAAAGCAAAGACATGGGGATGACAAAAGACGAGAGCGAGAGAAGGAGAGATGGATGGATTAATGGATGGAGAGAGAGTTGGAGCCTAAAACCCTATCGCTCTTTTAACATCTGTTGGCTTGCTCCTAAAACCAGGGAAGCAGCTGTGACTCATCTGCTGATTAGAGCTGTAATCAATCACTCATCACATTGTGTGTGTGTGTTTGTGGAAGCACTGGATGGATATGTGCAGTTGGAGCAGAGTAGGGTTTTTCCATAGCGGAGGGTTAGGCTTGGCGCTGTTATGGTGCAAGCGTTTTCCACTGCACTACCCAGCAGTGTTGTAGCATCGAAACCGGTTTTGGTCTCGGGACCGGACACAAGAACACTTTAAGGTTTTGTCTGGGAAACCACCGCATTTCTACTCAATCTCAGATTAAGAGGACTCAGGATTGTATTTCAAGACCTCAACTGTCTCAACTGTCCTCCACCCCACCCCACACTGGTCCAACAGCGGAGCACCTTTTTTATAGAGACTCTGACAGCATCAACGGACACCTAAAGGAAATCTATTCTTCCTGCATAACTTGGATAACCATTCACAGCTGTGTGTGAAATAATTCACTACCTCACACGATTATGCTTGCACACTGTTTCCTTCATAGTTATTATAGACATTTTATTTTGTCTGTATGAAAGTTGCAAATTGAATTCTACACTTGTATACATGTACATTCTTTTCAATCCTCTAAGTATATTTTTTTAGTAGTTGTTCTGGTATTTTGATCTTTTGTTATTTTATTTTCTTATTATATCTCCGACCTTAAAGAAGACATCCGTCGGCTCTCGGATGAGCTCCAGACAAACCTCAAATCCATAAATGCATCTGCTCTCTCAGCTTCTCTCTCCAATTCAATATCTGCCTCCCCCCTCAGTTTCTGATGATCCAACCCACCTTGTGGACTACTAAACCCAGACACCATTTCCAACCTCCCCTTCCTATCAAAAATCCTGGAAAGTGTTGTTGCTGCTCAAATGACCTCCTCTCCTGACTCTGGCCACCTCACTATTTGTATCATGCTGGACGTCACTGCAGCCTTTGACACCATCAACCACTCCATCCTCCTGTCCCGACTGGAAACCTACTGCTACGTCAGTACTATCCTGTCTCCGTTCCTATCTCACCAACAGACAACAGTTCATACACATCAACAACTACACCTCCTCCATTGCTCCTCTGTCACAAGGCGTCCCCCAAGGTACGGTGCTTGGTCCTCTCCTTTTCATCTTTTACATCCTGCCACTCGGCATCATACGCAAACATGGTCAACAAGATCAAACAAGGTCAAACAAGATCTACATTTCTACCAAATGCATCACCACAGCTACATCCTCCACCCTGACCAACTGCCTCACCGATATTTAAACCTGGATGCATACCAACTTCCTCCAACTCAACTACAATAAATCCAACTTGATGCTCATCAACCCGAAATCCCTCACAAAGAACACCCATAACTTTTGGTCTCCCTGTCAAGAACTCCACCCCGTCTCCATCCACACACATCCGTAACGTGGGAGTCATCTTTGACAGCAAGCTCACTTTTGAAAACCACATTAACCAAATAACCAGAACTGCCTTCTTTTTCCTCAAAAACATTGCCCGTCTCCACCCATTACTCACCTTCTCTGCTGCAGAAACTTTGATTCACGCCTTCATCACTTCTAGAATTTACAATTGCAACAGCAATGGTCCTCTATAGCTAACCTGCAAAAGCCTTAAATAAACTCTAATACATCCAGAACTCTGCTGCCCGTCTCTTCACTCACTCACTCACACACACACACACACACACACACACACACACACACACACACACACACACACACACACACACACACACACACACATGTTCCTGTGATCAGATCACTACCGTTCATCAGAAACTCCACTAACTCCCTGTTTCCCAACGCATCCAGTTTAAAGCCCTCCATAACCATGCTCCTGCATACCTCAGATACCTGCTCCACCGCCACAATCCCCTCCGTATCCCCCGCTCCTTTGATGCAAACCTTCTCTCCTCCACTCAGGACCAAGCACGTTACCCGAGGTGACAGAGCTTTCACCAGTGCAGCCCCTCCTTCTGGAACTCCCTACCCATACACATCCGTGACTGTACTGACCTGGACACAAAACACACCTCTTCAGATTAGCTTTCTACATACAATAGGCTTACATTTGTCACCTGATAGTTACTGGTTTTATTGTTTTTATTGCTTTTAATATGCTTGTTTTATGTGTTGGATTTATTACTTATATTATAGATATTATATATAAATTGGTTTTATTTATTCATGTGTTTCTGTTTTGAATGTGCTATGTGTACTGGTTTTACTGTAAAGTGTCTTTGAGTACCATGTAAAGTGCTATATAAATAAATTGTAGTATTATTTATAATTTCTAGTGTCCATCTTTTTATTTTATTGAGGCATTTCTAATGATACCCTTGTGGCAATAAAATAGGTGAATGAAGAACAATCTTAATTTGTTTTCTGTGGGTGTCTTTTATGGGAATGCCACAGTAAGCTGTTTCCACATGCAGTGTCGGACTCGGCCTGCCTTGGTCTTGGTCTTGTCTCAGTCTTGTTACACTCTGGTCTTAATGATGACTTGGTCTTGGTTTACCTGCACGAAGTGTTGGATGTATTCTGGTCACAAACCACAGAAAGCACTTTTCACCGGGGCTGTTTGTGTTTGTACCATTCCTCCCTGCATCTTTTAAAATTTTAAAAAGTATCTGTTGACCACATTGCTCAGAATATCCCTTATTTGATTGGTTGGACCAGTTTTATTGAAGAATAGTACTGTTAATTAACCTCCACTAACTTGGTAACTAACACAAAGAATTTCCAGTAACCTCTTCACACTAGTAAGCTTCTAATGTCAAACAGCAGCAGCAGGAAACGTTGCAGTTACATCTCCTTCATGAGTACGAAGCCCTGCTGACAGACAGTGTATTCACCTTGCATGGCAAAGCTCTGGCTTCACTTCAAAACGGCATTTTTTATTTACACACCTTTTCTCATATTTTTTCAGGAATGCACATCTCATCTTCTAATCTGACATTCGCACTGCAAAATGTTTCCCAGTACATTCTCATCACAGTAATGTGGGAGTAGAAACTGTCCTGTCATGATTAGCATATTATCATACATACATATCCACACTCCTTATATTTATTTATATTTCTACTCTGATATTTATATACTCTCGCAACTGTAACACAGAATTTCCCTTTGGGGATCAATAAAGTATTTCTGAGTGGTACTTTTTCATGCATTAAAACATATTTCTTTCCATGTAACATCCCTGCACATGCTATTGTATTATATCCTTTCAGATGAATAAAAACGGAAATGAGGGATGTTCTGCTCTGCATGAATGAGTAGTTTTTTGTATATGCTGCTGGTGATGTGCATTGAATCAAAACATGCATAGGTTAATGTGTTTACAGTGTAGTGCTGGTTATACTAATGTATGTATGAAAACATCAGTTTGACACTGATGTTTGATGAATTTGCCCTCTGAGTCATCTGCAAACACAATGTTTGAATGCTATTTGGAAAATGTTAAAAGGTAGCATTATATTTGTCCTCATAGTGATTCTAATGACATACATGTTTTTTCTTTTTCTTACCAAAAATTAAGTCAAATAGTCTCATTGAGCTGCAGCACCCCCATTTCCAGCTTATGACATGAGTGACTTTTGGTTTGCTGTCAATGCCGTCTCTTGTCATCTCCTGCCAATCAGATTTGTCTTGACGCAAGTGCAATTCAGCAAATGAGTTTCTACTATCACTGTTGGCGCTACTTAGCAAGTGTTGCCCAATCCCAAACACCCAAGGACTAGCAAGACGCATCATCAGCTCAGCTGTAGGCTACTTCATGGAAGGGAGGGTGAGTGAGTTCTTTCTTTCTTTCTTTCTTTCTTTCTTTCTTTCTTTCTTTCTTTCTTTCTCTTTCTTTCTATCTATCTATCTATCTAACCTTTCTCCACATCAGAAAAACAGACACGCTTTTGTACACATACTGTTTGTATCATATAGTCATTGGTATTAGTTGTAGAGTGTCCATTGTCATGTCATGTTAACAACAAAAGTGTAATATTACCTGGATATCTTTGTACTTTGCTTTTATAGTTAGAGGTGTATATGCACATGCCATTCTCTCTACGACTTCTCCCTTTCTATTCTGTTCTCAAACCTGAAATTTATATTTATATATCAATCTTCTCTCAGGTGCTCGAGGCATCTTTAACTCCAACACACTTTCATCAGTGCATATGTGTGTGTGCCCAAATGTGTGTTTGTGAACAAGGCAAATGTACTTGTAGATGTGTTCGGGAGTGTATGCGTACTGCTATGCAAGCGCCTGTTGAAGAAGACAAACACATCTCACACTGTGCCCCCATGGTATCCAGGGAACAGAATAAAAAAAGATAGAAGGAGAGGCAGGAAGCCTGCGAGAGGATGCAAACAGATGCTCTGGGATGAAGAGAGAAAACGTCAGGAAACAAGGCCACATACACTTGTCTAGTTAGATTTCAACACATCCAGTGAATGGCTCCGAGCTCTATTTTCAACCCTATAGTGTCCTCTTACACATCTACAAACAGAAACCCTGGCCATGTGATTTGGCTTAAGCTTGTACCGAGTCTAACAAATGTGGAATATCCTGCTAAAATGACATGGGTATCTATGTTTTTCTCAAATAAATATGAAAATTAAGAACAAAAAAAGAAAAATTCTATATAAAAAATCTATAATGCCATTAATGTAAAGACATTGGCCCTCATTTATATAATGTGCATATGACCTGAAACAGGCGTAGGATGGGCGATATCTACGCAAAACAAGGCAATTATCAATTTGAACATGAGTGTAGGCTGCGATAAAATCTCATGTCTGGTCTGAACTCGTGAACGCAAGTTTTCTTGTCAGTGTGGACTTGCGGTGCAGCATGTAATTAGTTCAAAACAGAAGAACACACGCTCTCTCACAGCTGTCACCTGGCTCTGACTCATGAAATAAACACAGCAACAGTAAAATAAGACACTAAAACTGCTACTGTGATTATTTAAATATAGGTACACCTACATGAGGTGTACTATTAGGACCATAGCATACGTCAAGGATGTATAAATGAAATAAACTTTAGCTGGAGTCTGATTTACTACGGCAACACTGTTGACCGCATCAGTGATCTTTCTATTCTGCATTCTTTCTACAGCCTTCTATACAGTTTTTAGGCTGCCAAATAGTACCCACGTTACTGCAAATTAAACTCAGATGTCAGTGTTTGTCCACCTCTGAAAAGTGCCGCTTCTTAGCCAGATTACATCTCACCATGTTATAAACTGTAGGAGCGGGCGTGATATTTAAATTAGGATTGTTTCCAGGTGGGAGGCCTCGGGAAGACCCAGGACTAGGTGGAGGGATTATATCTCCAACCTGGCCTGGGAAGCCTTGGGATCCCCAGTCGGAGCTGGTTGATGTGGCTCGAGAAAGGGAAGTTTGGGGTTCCCTGCTGGAGCTGCTGCCGCGACCTGATACCGGATAAGCGGCTGAAGATGGATGGATGGATGGATGGATGGATGGATGGATGGATGGATGGATGGATGGATGGATGGATGGATGGATGGATGGATGGATGGATGGATGGATGGATGGATGGATGGATGGATAGATGGATTGTTTTCAGCTGCTGCATTAATCAACGTACGATCATTCTTACGCTCTGATTGGTGTGATACGAACGTTTCATGAATCCCACGTGAAGCCTGTTGTAAGAGGATTTCTGCGTTAGCTTGATAAATGAGGGCCATTGAACCCATGTATAGATGCTACAATGCCATCAAGTAACAAACTCCACAGAAAATCACCCAACACTGAGGCTGAATGGAGCTTGGTTCCTCCCAATGATGTATTATTCCCAAATATGTGAGTGGGAATTTTCAGAAAGCTCAGACTTCTGTAGCTGTGACATATACCAAGGTTTGTTATTTACCATATCCTTGTTCTTGGCATTAAAGGCAGAAAAAAACCCAAAAAAAATCATTAATTTTTTTAAATGCAACTCAATGTCATTAGCTCGTTCACCAGCAGCAGTGTTCTTATGATGACTAAAATGGCGTTAACACAATAAGCATCTCTTACACGTCACTGGACTCTAAAATATAACGTGGGGCGGTCCCGACATTCTCATCAACCTCAGTGACCGTTTTTTGACCAAACATTTTCTGATTAACCCGCTCAATGCTGTTGTTGCTAGATTTCCCGATATTGACTCTTCCTGTACATTTTGTAAACCGAATATTGAAACAATGTCTCACCTTTCTTTTGATTGTGAAAAGATTTGGCCAGATTTGGAGTCTTACTTCTTTGAACCCACCAACTTTGTTTACTCCTTTAACCTCAAAAATATCATATATATATATATATATATATATATATATATTTATACACTTGTTCATGTGCTAATATTGCTTACCTGACTTTTTGTCAAAAAAAAAAATATAAAAAATAAAAATAAAAAACACAAGCACTAAACACAACACAATACACAAAATGGCCACAAGAGTGGCACAAAGGCAGTCAGTCACAGCAGGATCCTGACACTCGTACACTAAATCAAATGGTTTCCACACAGGACCTGTGGCTGGTGAGGGAAGTTGAACATCTAGCAGCTAAAAAATGAAAATGAATTGAATGAAAATTAATGAAAAGGAATTGGTATAGACTACATGTTGCATTGCGTTTTTAAAGCGTGTGTGTGTTTGTGCATCAGCTTGTTTCAGAGTTGTTCTGCTCAACAGTGGCCACCAAAACCAACAGCAAATAAAAGTTTGGTGAATTAGTAGCTGGAGAGGTTCAGTTAACTCCTGGGCACTGCCAAGCTGCTCTTGAGCAAGGCACCAAACCCCCAACTCTATGGGCAGCCTCCCCACTCTGACATCTCTCCATTAGTGCATGTATAGGTACTGAGCATGTGTGTGTAATTAAGGCCTCGGTGTAATGTGTGTAATAACAGAGTGAAAACAGTGTATTTTCCCTTGCAGGATAAATAAATTATACATTATTATTAAAGGTGTTATCCATGCTAAACAAGGAGTATTATCTCTTTTAGAGATTAAAATGCACAAATCATAACCATCTGTACACATTGACCGAAATATCGTACTGCAGCCTGCTGACTGAGTTCAGTTCACATGTTAGTGAGATTAATTAATATTACATCGTTGATTTTGGGGGATGTGTGTTCCTGACAGCCATCTGTCCTCTGAAAGGAAACCAGTCTGTTTCTGTGATTCTGTACTGCAGCTGTGCATTTCACTCCAGAGGCCTTGCATGTGTCTGTGTTTGTGTGTTTGTGCATACAACAGTTGTGTTCCAACATTCATGTGAGATGTTTAATTTGTTGTCACAAAAGCCCTTTAATCCCTGTCAAACTATAATCCTTTTTATTCGGGTGCCTAAGTAGACCATTTAGAAGAAAAATCGGCTTTGTCTCCCACAAACACTCTTAAATTAACCATTGGTTTTTGTCCACTTCTCTTCATAAGCAACCATTACAAATTCCAAACTATCTAGCACACATAAGTACATCCGTGTATTTCTATTGTGAGGACTATCCACCGAGTTGACACGACACAAAAACCAAGAACCACAAGGCAATGTTAATAAAAACTTTTGCTCCGCATGAAAAAAATAATCTTGCATACCCCGTAGTCATTTCCATAACACCACTGTGTTGGACAACAACAGCAACAACAACTGTATGTTGATGCAGAGGGCTAATGTATAGCAAAAATGCACAAGGCTGTCCAGCAAAAAGTAAAACCAGACTCAAATTTTGCTGTAATAAAGTGACATCATCCAACAACCCACTGTTTTAAAAAAAAAAAAAACGTGGCCGAGGCTTGTTTCAGGCATGTTGCATTGACATCCATTATCATGAAATGTATTGAGAGGATCATGCTATCGCAGCTCAGGAAAGAGATGTATTATTAGACCTTTCCAGTTTGCTTACAAGCGTGGGCATAGCACAGATGATGCAGTTGATAGCATCACACAGCTGGTATCTCAACACCTTAAAGACCCCAAGGGTTATGTATGCCTACTGTTATCTGTTATTTTAGCTCAGCTTTTAATACACTCCAGGCTCCCATGTGTATTCATAAACTGAAACAGGTGTTTGTTGATCCTTTTATTTGAAAATTTTCTAACCAATCTTTACCGCCTTGTGTTGAATGTGAAGGAGACTGAGGAGTGGGTGTCATAATTATGAGATTTTAAGGTGTGATGAGACATATAATTTCAATTTTATTTATAGTATCAATTCATAACAAGAGTTATCTCGAGACACTTTACAGATAGAGTAGGTCTAGAACACACTACATTATTTACAAGGACCCAACAGTTCTAGTAGTTCCCTCCAGAGCAAGTAACAGTGCGACAGTAGCGAGGAAAACTTCCTTTTAGGCAGAAACCTCGGACAGACCCAGACCCAGACCCAGGCTCCTGGTAGGCGGTGTCTGACGACCGTTGGTGTTAAAATCAAAAGTGGCAATAACAGTCACAAAAATAGTAGTTTGTAGTAGTTCTTTGTAGTAGTTCATGGCATAGCAGGGCACTGTGCGGCATTACAAGGCACAGCAGGACGTAGCAGGATGAACACGACATAGCAGGACGTGTAGCGGGACCATGGCTACAGCTGCTACCATGATTTTGGAGCCTCCTGATCCAAGGAAACATGCTGGGGAAAAAAGAACATAAGACATATAAGACAAATGCTATGGACATTAATGACTGTAACATGCTCCTGTAACCTAACCACAGACCGACAATCATCTCATGCATTAAACCCAAAATCAAGATATCAATTAGGTGCACAAGTAGACTCGGTGGTCATTATCAGCTGGTTTGAGTCCAACACTTGTGTCCAGATGTGGCTAAGTTCACACACACACACACACACACACACACACACACACACACACACACACACACACACACACGGAACATGGGCACTGGCAGCCCTATCAACTGTGGCACTGCACAGGTTAGCACAGAGGTGGTTGCTTTAGAATGCCAATAAAGCAGTAAAGAATAGGTCCAGGGTGACTCAGACTTTGATATACCCCTAAAGACACACACACACACACACACACACTCACACACACACACTCTCCAGGCTTCAGCTCACGTCCACGGCTGACAAAATGCCCCACTCAATCATGTTCTCTTTTTCTCCCCTTCATTGTCACTCTGCTCTGCTACACCATTGCTGCAGACACAAAACACACACACACTCACACCCACACCTTTCACTCTCTCTTTCCCCTCATTTCAAATTCCCCTATTATCAAAATGCAAACAATCCATAATTCCAAACATGACCATTTTGTTCCATATGCCCATCTCATAACTCTTATGACTGACCTGTACATTTGTGCGTTCAAACTGCAGAAAATGTTTGTGTGTGTGTCTTCAGGCAAAGTACAAGAATTGTAATTGTTTTCCTCTTATCACCACTGTAGGAGTGGTGCAAAGTGTCAACAGTGTTCGGAAATAGAGGTGCACACAGCAAATCAGTCGCTAAAGCACAGAAAGCTTTTTCTTTTGATGTTATTTGAAGATAAGAACGGAACTGTGGTTTCCCTCCTTCATTTAGGTAAAAAAGACTTTGACTTAATGAAATTCTCCTCTCATTACCTCCCGCTGTCTCGCTTTTATCAAGTCACTCACACTTTGTTTACTCTTTCGGCAGCTGTGGCCCATACTTGCACTCAGACACCGAATCCGTTCTGGAGGAGAAGGGGCTTTATATGCGTATTAAAAAGCCAGCATATAAAAAGACCATTTATTACTCCTGTCATTGGACTGCTCAGGGAACACAGTGAGGAGCCCTCCTCAGCAGACTGTTGAAAAATAGATTATAGAAGCTGACAGGAAGTTTTTGGTTCATTCTGAGCTTTTTTTTCCATAATAGGATTCATTGTATGAAGGAAAAGCTTAAAACATGTGTCGCAGTGTTGTTTGTTGTGTTGGATGGGAGGGCACCATGCTGCCTAATGCTGTGCCTTGGAAGTTATGTGCGTTTACTGTAATCAAAGAGAAAGTAGGTTTGACTTTGAACTCATGCATATTTTATCATTGCTTAAATTCCTGATGTGTAACTATTAAAAAAAAAAAAAAAAAAAGAATCAGTACGTTCGCATGCATATAATATTCAGTTTTTTACCCTTATTCCGAAAAAGACTGTTTACATGTAGCTGTGCAGAATGATTATTAAAATACCAAGCGATGGTGGAGTCGTTGGACCGTGTGAACACAGGGTCCCTCTTTCATTCCTTCAAGCAGCTTCTCGAGAAGGTCGGCATAGCGATGGGTGCGCATCTCAAAACCTGTTGATATCCAGGTCTTTGGTAATGTATAAAAGTAGCTGTATTTATCCTTCTTATTGGGTCTGCAGCCTTGCAAACTGTTGGCTGGTTGGTTTGTGTACAGTAACCATAGCAACGCACAGAGCTGACCATAAGCCGTAAACAGGTAAGAGGCCGTAAACTTCGCTAAAAGCCTTGATTGCGACGCATATTCCAAATGCGTTCAGAAAAAGGCCTTATTCGAATATCCAACCGTAATATGCTGTTTACATAACCAATCAAAATTCAGAATATTGCCATATTTGGAATAATAGTGGACTATTGGTGTGCATGTAAACATACTGAGTGAGACATCAGAACAGCATGCAAAGTCCTCTGACAGCTAGTCATGTAGCATCGAGCGATTAGCACAGCCATTATGGGAAAGTTCATTGTTTTGACTGACATTTCTAGTAGCCGTTTTTCATTAAGTAGCTTTAATTAAATTAAAAAATTAATTAATTAATTAACAGTTAAGATGATATCTATGTTAGCTATCTTCCACGACTAGCAAGCTAATAAGCTAGCAGAGATGTCTTAGCACATATATGGATCCAAACAGCCTGTTTCACCTTTTGTGGTATGGAAATACTTAAATGTTTACAAGAAACGTTCCACATTTTGGGAATTACACTTATTCACTTTCTTACCAAGAGTTAATTTGAAGATTGTATTGTAATTGGTAAATATGCAACCCAGTCTCACGGCAGTTCGGAAAATGGTCACGTTATTTAATCTAGTTTTTTTTCGTGTTGTTGAGGACGATTTTTAAAGTAATGTATTTAAATGGGAAACATGTTTCGTGGTCACAGCATGACTACCGTAGCGAGTATTATCAATTGCCAAACATCCGCGTATAGGAAGGTTGGTTGAGTACTGGGTACTAGAAGTACTGGGAGGTGGAATTCGTTACTGTTGAACAGAGACAGGCTAGCTTTTCCCCCTATTAGTCTTTATGCAAAGCTAAAATAATAGCTTCATACAGTATCAATCCCCACACTCTTGGTTAGAATAAAATGTCTTATAACAATTAACAGGAATTATATAAGACAAATCTATTGTGTTACGTCCCATTGTCTAGGGGTAACTGTGACACCCCCCGCACACCTGTTCTCTATTACCTGGGATGGAGATCAACTGATAGTGTAGGGTGAGAGACAATAGGCTCGTTCGAGATGAACTGCGTCTCACCTGTAAAGTGGACAAGAGCAGGCGGCAGCAGCCGGGGGACAAAAGCTGCGGTAAAGTCGCTTCAGTTTCCAGCCGCCTTCAGACTGGACAGGAAGTGACAAAAACACTGGTGCGATTCCGATTGAATAAAAATGTAATGAGACCCCCATATCTGCTTGTACACACTCTCTAGTTGTTTCAGGACAGAGTAACGCTCAAAATGCTCTGCTTGCGATCTGTTGCTGATTTTAATTAACAACACACTGTAGATGGTCCATGATCTGAACAGATTTAGTTTCTCTGACTTCTAACAACATGTGTTCTGTACAGAATAAGCCTTTAAAATCAGACAAATAGCAATTAAAATCCCTCCGATTCAAAATCAATAAAAAGTTTATACAAGATGTCATCATGTTGAGTCGATTGTGAACCAATCAGCTGTTAAATCAGCTGAAAGGCGGCGTTCCCAGCATGCTCTGGGTCCGCCTGGGTCTTGCAGTCGGTGAAAAGCAACTGCGCTGCCTGCGTCTCTGAACTGCGGCCGCCTTGCTCTCGTGGGATTATCGTTGCTTACGTATGCATGACGTCAGAGCAAGTCGGGATCAAGTCGGACACAAATCTAACCGGCATGAAACGGGCGCCGATCGCCGGTGATCGATTCTGCGCAGACCTGGCTCATCTCGAACGAGTCTATTAGAAAATATGACCCCAGGGTCATAACAATTGTTAGATGTCACTGCCATACGTAATCCCAGCTCTCGGAGAACACACACAGAGAGAGAGAGAGAGAGAGAGAGAGAGAGAGAGAGAGAGAGAGAGAGAGAGAGAACACCTGCCTCCTGACATTTCTTCCATTTTAATCTGAGTTCTGAGGTTTTCGGTGGGAGTTTACCCACAATCTCTTGTTTTCTCAGAGACTGGTCTGAGTTGGAAACCACTACTGTTGTGGGCCACAGATACATTGTATGTGATCCTAAGCTGTTTAAAACGATTTTGACTAGAAATGTTTGAGGTCAAGGATAAACACTTCTCATGCTCAGAAGTAGAAATCCAGAGGGATTTTCTGTCTCGGCCCGTGACTACTGTGGGACCATAAAAATGTGATTTCTTACTGTTGTGATTTCAGAGTGTTTTTTAGCCTTCCCCCAGAGGCAAGGCCACAAAGATTATGGAAATGCAGGCCGTAGATAATGCCAGATCTCTGCTGCTTGTGAAGTGATGCATTTAATGTCATCTGGTGGATGTCAAAAAATGGAACAAGTTCTTGAGTAGCAAAACAGTATAAATAGGTCACGTTTTCATAACCTCCCTAATGTTAGAACAACACAACTCCCAAAAGGTATTTGACAAAATTCAGCAAATACGTCAACACACTCTGCTTTCATTTATCTTGAATAAGTGTTATTTGTGATAATTGTGTCTATATTGTAAATTTAATCTATACTTTAATGAATTTAAAGACATGTCTGTAAAATTGATGGTTTATTGAGCAATTGACATGATGACGCCATTTAGTGGACTGTATATAAAACAGAAATAAGGGGTGTGGCTGTCTGTTTTCGCTGTAATTCTTTAATATGTCTTCTTTTATCCTCTCAGGGAGACTGAATGCTTTGTCCCTGGACTGCAATAGCCCTATTCTTCACTTTGATTAGTTTCCAGTTCTCCAATAAGTGCATTCCTAAAGCTGATTAGTTTGTTTCCATTCCACAAACACATTAAGCCTCATCTTCTTAGCTGCCTCTCGCAGTTGCCTTTTGGTTGCATGCCATTCAACATGATTTGTCAGATGCTTACTGAAATGTGCAACACACATCCAAGCACGGACTGAGGTGTTACAAAAAACGAGTGTAACTGCAAACGTGTGCATTGTAGTTTAGGCTAGGGAGGGCAGTCTAGAGGCTTATCGGTTCAATTAACAGCATATCTGGACGTCGTGACAACTAAGAGGAGTCCCTGATCGTGATCTGGACTGATGGCCTGCTCAGATTATCTAGTAATGTGAAATGCTTCTAAATGTTATCTCACACCAGTGATGGACACGCTGAAAGATAAAAGTCACTCTGATCATATCAAGATACCTGGCTGCTTCCTGTGGTGTGTGAGGATCACAGATAGTAGTCAAAGAGCAAAGATCACGTTGTGTTATCTTAATTGTACAGATTAACAATAACGGGAAGGGGATAATGAGTTGGGAACACTTGTCCTCAGTACAACCATCTCTTCTTAACCCTTGTGTTGGCTTCTCAAAATTCAAAATCAACGCTTTTAATTAATGTTTTTAAGTTTTTCCAAATTAATCCCCACCAAAATTAGTAGAGAGACTAAATAAGTAACAAATATTAAAAAGAGGTCAACCATTATCACTGGCCTCCATGCTGCTTTCACTGTTTTCCAGTGTGTGACATTGCATGTAAAACACCAAAAATAACAGATAGGCTTACTTTACTAGTCTATTGCCTATCTCAAGCAGATTGTCCAACATCAACCTGCATATGCTGTATGTGTTAGGTGAGCATATAGAATGGTGGTAATGTAAGACCCAAGCGCAGACAGCTAAAGAAAGACTAAATACAGAGGTAACAAGAGGCAGGTGACAAGAGGGCTGGGAAACAAGTGGAAAACATCAGGTAATCACAGGAGCTGGAAAACACAGGAAGTAAATCTAAAGACAAGACGAGACAGTGACTCAGACTTAAAATAAAACAGGAAACAGAATATATACAAGACCAGACCAAAAATAACACCATACCATAATCACAAGACATGACAGTATCCAGGCTAAGAAATAAACACACGAAAACAGACTACCACAATAAGACAAGACAAAACACCCAAACCATAACAGTATGTGGTAATTTTGATGGAAAAGGGTTATGAGTCTGCTTATGTTGGTCGCAAGTGACAAGTGAAGTATAAAGCCAACCTTAACAGCCATTTTGTCCAAGTGTCTGGAATATGCTTAACAAAGAGCAGGACAGCAAAGAGGTGCATTTAGCTGTTTTAGCCTAGAGAAGTGTGTTCAGTGTGTTCCCAGACCAGCATGCACTTTGCATGTATGGTATACAAAGATGAAAGCAAACAGTAATCCTGAAGGTCTCCTGAGAACATTGTTGGTCTGAGAGAGAGTCATCAGAGAATAAAACAGTAACAGTCATATTGTAAAGGTAATAAAGGACAAGGCGATGATTGTATCATTGTTAATCATCTTTCTTCATTTTAAAATCTACAGTACATCACCGGTCAGCTATATGATAACACAAAATGGGCAAAAATACGCATTAACAGAGCTACGTGCATTTATGCACGCACACATATTACAAACAACTTTAAAGCCTGTGTCCTAGAATCCACAAAATCTATTTTATGTTTCTTCTTTATCTTCCAGCGCAGTTTTGATGACCAGTCATCTGTCCATTTTATGTGATTCTGTCTTATCAATAACTCACCCTCATTTTGTCCCGAATGCTCCAGGCTCGCTATTCCCTTGTTAGATTTAAAGGTATCGAAAGAATGAAAGACTCGTAGAATGATTCAACAACAATCTTCGAAAAAGAACAAGCCTCATTTAGATGGAAAATGTTGCCAGGAAATCAGAGCAGGAGTAGGATCCTTGATTCTGGACACATCTCGGGTTTATAGGCGGCGTACAGATGAGGGAGAAGGACTCTGAGCCCAGAGATAGTGTCATTACTAGCTAGTTCACCTTGAGGTTATGCACATTCCACTATAAATCCAGAGCTGGCTCTCACCTTGGCCAGGTGCTACAAACTACTCCTCTAAAGTGGTACAAGGGAATTGTTCATCTCATGAAATGTTTGGGGAAGCTGAGTTCGAAGGGCTGGACAGGCCATTTGGTGGCTTGCCTTGAGTTATTCTGTAACACAACAACTTTATTTGGCAGTTGTATTTGTTCAAGTGTTACTTATGTATCTGGTGTCTCAGTGGCTGTTTAGGTAAAGAAAAACAGGATTACACAGAAGGACAGAAAAGTAGAACACCCTGTACAAAGGAGAATTTCTAAATACTCTCTTGTGAAACTTAAATTCTTAATTAAGTTAAGTCAGTCACTTCAGTCACATGTTCACTCCAACTTCCAATTATCAGTTTTAAGATCGAGGTCTTGATTTAGATTCCTATTGATTGCATGCAATGTATTTGTTAAAGTCCCCATATTATGAAAAGAGAATCACTTTTTCTGGGATTTGGTGTGTTATTTTGTGTCTCTGGTGCTTCCAAACGTATATAAACTTGAAAAAAAAACATCCATGCTGTTTTGAGTGAAATATGGTTTCTGGATGTCCTCTACCTTCAGTCTCCGGATGAGCTGTTCAAAATCTGCACGGCTTTCTATGTCACTAGCCAAGACGAGGTGGCTAACCGTAGCATGCTAGTTCTCAATGGCAAAACACTGTTACAACACACACTAGTTCACCATCATCTCCAAAAGACCTACTTCTGTCCCTGTTCTGCAGGTATTCCACAAGTGGCCCTTGTCTAGAAGAAGTCTCCCAGCTAATCCTGCCTTGGACTGACCAATGTGAGCATGTGCAGCTGCAACAAAAGATAGGATAGAAGTGAGATGTCTCACTCTGTAACTAAAACAGAGACCTAAACACACAGGGTGAAAACAGGATCTGCAGCAATGTGCACAACAAAAAAAATATGGTGTTTTTGAAAATGAAACCATGCAAACCTATTCTGGTACAACCTCAAAATACAATTATGAACCTGAAAATGAGCATAATATGGGCGCTTTAAGGAGTATTTGGCCACTTGTAGCTCTATAGAGCAACATTTGTATGAGTGGGCCTCCATTTGGTTTGTGCATTCTCACATGCATACACATGACTGCTGAGGTTTCATCACTCTTCCACCAATCGACAACTTGCAGCAGTACCACTCCAAGATTAAAAGAAACTCACCAGCAAAAGTAAGAAATACATATGAATTCATCAAAAGTGCACACATTGCAATTGTACTGCACTATGAAAATGTTCAACTACTTTCCATCACATTGGCACTAAGGACAACAGCACGTGTTAGCAGCAGGACGTACAGCAACATAAGGAAGGCTCATTCTCAAAAATTACTGAATAAAATCTTCTGTTTAAATGTAATTCATGTTTCCTTTTACAAGCAATGCAGATTCCCAGTTGTGTCAGATACAGTAAGAAGTCTTTTTGGGTATCAAGGTGTTATTTAGACTCCCAAGAACACATGCACTGCACCATTGTGCAGAGGTGTAATATGTACAAATAAAGACCTGCACACATGGGATACACTCACCAGACAATAGGTTGCAATGAGGAAAAGCCACAAGCTCTCAGTTTTTTGGCAGCGGTCTGTAGCTTGATGATTATCCTGCTGCCAGGTATTGATTTTTGAATAGCAGGCCAAGCACTGCTACTCTGGACTGAGAGGTCCTGTCAATACAAATCTTAGCGCTACATTGACAAAGTGAAATAATTTCATCAATTCCACTGCAAAAGTTAGGGGAATGGATGAGTTATGTGGTCTGGCTCAACTTTGTGCAATCATGAAGTACTGTTTAAACTCAGGCAACTGTGTGTCTAATAGAAGAAGAAAACTAACAGAAACCCAATAAAGCTGTGGACATCAAACTTGAAATAGTTTGAAAAGTCTTCGTCTTGTTTGTCCTATTTTTCTACAAGATAAATATTAAAAATAGATACAAAATAACAATAAATTAGCTGTATTACTTGTTTAGGTGGTACTTCAAGTACCAAATGTGGAAACCCGCTGTTCTCAGCGTGAAGCATTTTTAAGCCCTTAGCTGTTTCTACTATAATAGTGAAGTTTGTGACATTTTCATTGGCAAAGTAATTCAAATATAAAAAGCCAATGATTTAATTAATCCAAACACTGTGTGGGATGCCAACGCATTTCACTCCCAGGGCATCAAAAAGCGACATTTGGTCAGGTGGCGTTTGTCACTAACACAACAAGTCTCCTTCAGCGTCTGGCCCTTTGGTGTCATTTTGCAGGACTCTTTTTGTCACTTTTTGATGCTCTAGGTTCATGCTGACATGCGGCACAAGAATGGTTTAGGAAAAGATCATTCGTGGGGTTACAAAATGTGCATTTCAGTGACACATGGGACACAGACCGGCCTCCTGGGTGAAAGTCCTGTGTTGTACCCTGTTGGGCCCACCGGTGCGCTTAACCTGAAGCAGTAAGTTTAAATAACGTTAAAGTGATCTCTGAGGGACAAAAGAACTCATGGAGCCACAGACAAAGACCTTTTGGCCTACATGTAAACTTCCAAGCCTGATCCACCTCTGAAACAAAGGGAAGCACATGTCTCCTCAGACAAGAGGAGAAAAAGACTGTTTTGCAGCAGCACCCAGCAAGTCACATGTAGGTGTTAATGCACAAATGACCGAAACGCCGGGAGATCCTGGATCCCGATTGGACAAGGGGACACCAAAAACAGCATGGGGTCGGGGCCTAAAGAACATGCTGACACACAGAAACCACTGCTCTCCCCTTCGACTTCAGTTAAAACAGGTCAGCGCTCAAGCTCATGCTAAAACTTCCATTTTTGGAACAAAGTGGATTTAATTTTGGTGTAGGAAGCACGGACCTCTCAAAACACACACTGGTGTTTTCATACCTACAAACTAAATTAATCAAATTAATTAAGATCTATTTTTTAAAGGAAACGCCACCATCATTTTTGGTCCCTGGTTTCCAGAGTGGTGCCCCGTTTTTGACGATTTTGTCAATGTTGGAAAGTTATCAATGCCCATGTTCATAACTTTATTAATATTGATAATATCTTTGATAATTTGCAAATAATTGAATCTGTACCCCAACCAATACCCAACAACCCCAATCTGTCTCCTTACGTGAATTGGATTGGACCCTTGTCTCTCTTAGTACCACGTCATCTTACAGCTGATGCTACGCCCGTAGACACTATACAGACACTAAAGGGGATTTTGCGTCGGTATCTGACTCTGAGAGCCACTGACCAAGCCCGTATTTTACAAGTTGGGTTGTTGATGCAATTTGTACCCCCAAAAAATACTTTATAACATTGTATAGAAAAACAACCCCATTTAAACTGGAAGGCATTAAGGTTTTCAGCTTTATATTAACTACAACTGTTGATTGTTCCACGTCCCCTGGCTTCATATTTCAATGAGATGCTCTAACTAGAATCAATAAATATGGTCCATCCCTCCCTGCTCTAAATGTTTGGCATCCCCTTGGGTGGACTAACGATCTGTTTGGCCGGGGGAAAACTGCTCAAAAAGCTCTCTGCATTCTGAGTCCCCGTTACAGTCATTTCAGAACATTTCTGTTTCTCTCACTTTAATTCTTCCATCATGAATGACAGTCGACAGGGAATTGACTTTACTTAGAGTTCTCACTCTTCTGTTTTCATTTTGTAGACAAACATATAATGATAGCTGTCACACTCAAACACATGTGCTCACACTGGGGAGAGACAGTCACAGGTTATCAAGTATACGGCAGTGACAGCATGAAGAAAATTGAAATGTTCTGACAATAAAGAACACCACTGGAAGAGAGCTGAAAAGATAACTCTCTGGGAAAGGCCATAAGTGTATTATATGTTAATGTTTTTTTTTTGTTTGCTTCTACTTTTTTTCAAACTGTCACCATTAATGTGGTTGGACACTGATAGGCAAAACTTACTGGCTCGCAGTTGGCGCTCCAGTTCAGGTCGGTTTAGAAGGTGTTGGACGGGGTTGAGTTTGGGATTTTAGGGAGGAGTTATTATCATCACTTCCCCGCTGTGATGAGCTTGTTGTTCACTTGTTGGAAGTGCTGAGGTCAGAAACAAAACGTCAACGCTGTTCATAGTCTATGGGTGCTCTCATGTTGCTTATTCGATGACTCCTCTGCCCTCGGCTGAACCGGAAGTTTTCTTTCCCTCCTTGGTAAAGGCTGTCTTAAAGCTTTTATTTCTGCCCCAAGGAGCGAGCATAAAGGAGGGATCATCGAGGAACTATAGCCGAGGAAAGAGCCGCCTTCCTGGAAGCCGAGCAGCTGAAGGAGTTGCTAATTCAGCCCACACAGCTGACGTATGTGTGTGACGCTTCAGAGAAGAGGACGTCTTATCCCTCTAAAACACATTTTCTTGTTGCCTCTCTCCTCCTTGTGTCTCTCCTGTACCTCCTAGGTGGGAGGGACTAAGACGCAAGGAAGGGAGGCATGGTCTAAAATCATCTGACCAATGGACTATGGTTGAAAATTAGACAAGTGGCTAACACTGGCACATTTACAGAAATGTTGATTAATGTGTGTTGTCCTTGATAAATAAAAATCTGGATGCAGCGAGCGTTGCTCTGCAAAATAGTCTCAGGAAGGAACTTGATTTGGTGGAACATTTTTACTCCGCCACACACAAAATGAACTTAAAAGGTGCTCTAAGCGATATTGGGTGACGTTACTTCTTGTTGATGTTGATGTTTTTTACAGTGTGTTCTGGTGACAGGCAGCTAGCAGATAGTGAGGAGATGTTTGCTGTATGTGACAACAAATGTTGTAGCCTAAAACACGCGTGACATCGCTTAGAACACCTTTAAGTTATATGTTCTCACAGTACAGTTACCTAAGCTATGTTAGCTGGTAGCTGGTTAAACTACATTTGCTATAGCAAATCTGGCCAGTTGCAAAATGTCCCAATTAGAGAGTAAATGCCAACATTTACATTTTCCAGCATTCACGTTTTGCATTAACAATTAAGGAAGACTCGTATAACTCGTATAACTATCACATGCCATTTATTTCTTTTTGTGCTTAAGCAGATACAAGCTTCTTTCTTACCATTCATACAGACCATTGCTATTGCTGTCAGTTAGGCTGGTTTGAGCATCTTTGACGTTCTTGAGCTTTAGGACTGTCTGCTATTATTTGAATCATGAAGGACCATGCCACCCGTCCAACCTCTGTCTTTTAAATGGTTTATAGCATCCTTTTTTATTTCCTTTTTTCTCCTGAATTCAAACAGCGGCTCACAATCACCATATCAACGTATCCAGCCAATTCGGTCAAATATAATGTCAATGCTGCCAATGATCTGCTCTTGCAATTCAACATCTTAAAAAAAAAACTTGTTGTGGTTATGTTTAGGGATATTCTTGGTCCGGTACAAAACAGAATAGACTTGAGACAATTAACCAAAACCATGATCTTCCCCTTACCTTAGCTAAAGGGATTTAATTGCCTGAACCCTAACCACACATGCTTGCATGGATGTGAGTCCTTGTCTCTGGTGTCCTGCACTTTGTACTGTCACCATCCACCCAATGCTACATATACATACTTACATTCATTCTTCATTTACTCAAGAAAAGCATTGCCTCTACATTTGTCACCACAGTGTGATGACTAAAACAATCTAAGTACTATATCAACTAATTTGGAGAGAGGGTTGAATGTGAATATGACACAAATTGTCTTACAAGTGAACAAGTACAGCAATTATATTTTTGAGATGACAATTCTTAGTGTTGTTGCTAATGACAGCGGCTTCTATAACACCCAACTCTCATCCCGCTTCCTCTCACCCTGTCAACCTCCACAGACGGAGTCTGGTTGAATGAAGGGATGAAGCATTGTGAAAATAAATACAAACCAAGAGTATGTGAATAAATATATTCAGCAAGTGGAGGACACCAATTGTGGATGGTAGAATGCATGTGACAGATCCTCTCCTTAAGTGAATATAACAATGCCACTGATGTGCTCTGAGTACCCTTCTATTAAATAAATTAAATTCCTATTTATTCACCATTTCTATCTGCCTGCCTGGTGAACTGCCATCATCATCATGCTGATTACTTATTTATTTACCTTGGGTCTTTGTTAAAAAGTTGGTTTCACTTTAATTGAAGGTGTCTACATAAGAGTGACATGACACTGTCATGAACATGTCATAAACAAGTCATGAACATTTATGACATGATGCTTCTTTTAGCAAGTGTCATTGGGTTTTGTCATGACAAGTTATGGTTATGGTTAGTGTGGTATGTGTCATGTGTTCATGACAGTATCATGTCACTCTTATGTAGATACCTTCTAGTAAGTCTTATAGATACAACCTTAAGTCTTCAGCAGAATCTGCAATGTGTTAACACTGTTAGTGTACAGCAGCTCTAAAGGAAGCACAGAGAAGAGCACTTTGCACATTAACTAGTCAAGATGGCTGAATGCATAATTTATGGATGCTTAATGTGTCAGCACACTATACCAACCACACTGACACTGAACAAAATGGGAATCCTTTTAATTATTATTCATTGTTTGACAGGTTATATTGATCTGTCCACACTACGATGTCCGTCCATATGTACTGCTGAACTGTGCCTTGTTACTTTATGTTCATGTACTTACAATAGCATTTGTACAATCCGTTGTTTTAGCAACATCATATTTGAATCCAATCTTACATTTAAAGCCAATCTTACTGTACTTAACTTTTTATTGCTTGCACTGTAGCAATGTTACTCTTTGTGCACTTATTTACTCGCTCATACTCTCTTTTCTTACTTTTACTTTTACCTTGACTGACTGTGAGCAACTGCAACAGAACAATTTCCTGAGAGGATAAATAACTATTCTGATTCTGATGTCGGACAAGTCTGCAGCACATGCACTGATGTGATGAGACTCATTTATTGTGTCCTTCCTCAGACCCCCACTTAATTCTTTTTAAAATAATGGCCATGCATGACCTTTCCGTGACCTTATTCATTAACATTTTAATACAGCACTCATTTAAATCAAAGATTGCAAAAGGCTTCACAAGGGGAAAAGTAACTGGAAAAGCAAACATGTTACATACTGTATGTGTATTATACATACACAAACAAGGCTGTATACACACATACATATGCACAAATAAGGTTATTAAAAAACTTCCTCAGGCAGCTTGGTCAAGACTTCAGTGACCCAAACAGCAAAAGCTTAGATTAGTAGTTATCTAACCTTATACCATAGTCACCATGGAGATATTTAAAATAATGCATTGTTACAATAAGACTGCTTTGATCACGTCCACCGTCTTATTTCAGTGTGTTAAAGGAACACGTTGACTTATTGGGACTTTAGTTTATTCCCCGTATCCCCCAGAGTTAGATAAGTCCATACATACCCTTCTGATGTGTGTGTGTCGTAACTGTCTGACGCACCCATCACTAGCCTAGCATACCACGGATCCTGGAGGTCACTAATTACTCCCCCCGAGTAGAAAAAGTAGCAGTAATTCCTTTTGTGGCCAGTAGTTCCCAGAATGTACCGTATATGGTTAGAAGATGGCTGTGTCTTATGTGACCTTGTTATTTGTACACACTGTGACTACAATGGGAATTTACCCATTGTGGGATGAATAAAGTATTATCTATACAAATCACAACATGTAAAAAGGAAGATTTTGGCGTTGATTTGTTGGGAGCAGTAGACTAGATGGAGCCGGTTGCCTCCAGGATCTGTGGTAAGCCAGGCTAGCGGTGGGTTAATTCTGGGGGATACAGTGAATAAGCTAAAGTCTCAATGAATCAGCATTTGCTAATTAGCACTAAAAACAAATTACAACCGAAGCTGATGGGAATATCTTTAATTGCAGGTGTTTGATCATAACCTAAGTCATTAAGATTATTTGTACAGGAAATCTATCCAATGGGTTGGTGATGTCAAACTAAGGAACATCTTTGTTGCATCTAAGTTCAGACTTGAACCTTCGTAAAATGTAATGGATATGACATTCTCATCATCTCTTTTCTGTTTTATTCGTCAAACTTGTAGGGACGCAGGATGGAATATAGAGATACTGTTACCCTTTCATGTTCATTTTAATAACTTTGAGCTTGACATTGTTGGAGTAAATTACCTTTAGGGGGATTTCATTGAAAGTTATTTAATCGCAGGGAGAGTGCAGTGATGGTGCTCCATGTCACATATCTCGTTATTAACTTGCAAACTCCCATCAGGAAAGTCACTGGCTGCTTTCTGCACAATGGACATGAATGCTGCTTGGTCAGTGTCCTCCGAGGGCATGATGGCGTGCACACACACCCACATGCACACAAAAAACTCATACATGAATGCAGCTGAGTGCAACCGAAGCAGACAGGCAGGAGACAGCATTTGAATTGTAATTAGCAAAAGCCATCTAACCAGTCTAACAGGTCTCAGAGGCATTAAAGCGGAAGCAAAACGTCCACAGAATCCTTTGAATGTTGGACTTTGGGCTAGAAAACAAAGCTAGAGACAAACAAACACTGGGCATCATTAGCAACCTCTACACATGTGTTACCAAGGATGATAATGGAGCTGTAGCCAGCTAGCCTGGAGCTCAGACCTGTCAAACAATGTGGAAATTATCACTTTCCAAGTGAATATTTTTTAGTTTTTGCCCTCAACTGCCAGAGCATTACAAAAGCTTTTAAAAGTTTATTATAGATCAAAGACAACAAATACAATAAAAAAAAAATGGGTTACACTTAACGTAAAGGTATCTACATAAGAACGACATGACACACTGTCATGAACTTGTCATGAAACATAATGCACATAACACTTCTATTAAGTGTCTATTAAGCGGACCTTATGCTAAGAATATGTTTGCTTTTTTAAACACTTTACTTGAAGTTATCTAAATAAGAGTGGCATGATGGTCAGTTAAGACTTTTATTTTCAAACTGGTACGTCCAATGTCCATAATGTGTCTTTATTTTTCATTAGCGAGCTGTGCTGAATACTAGATATAATGATTTGGCTCAAAAATAAACAGACAAAAACATTTTTCCTCACACGTTTGTACATTGAGTATGTGTATAGTAAAAGTGAAGCCTTCGGTGTTTGCAGGTAAACTCTACCACCTCATGCAATCAGGAGTAATCAAACCTTAATCAGTAATTATTAATTAAATCAATCTGGGAGAGCCACCTACCGCTGAAGGTAAGACTCAGAGAGTTGACTTGAATTAGATTCCGAGTGAGGATTAATGGTTTCTGTCAAAGGAAAACCCTCCTGGGTGCTCAAAATGCTTTCCTCGAGGTCACTGGTGATCGGGGAGGAGGGAGGAGGAGGGCTGAGGGGAAGAGCGAATGACAGTGAGGTAAGTAAATAAGGGCTAAGAGTTAAGTTAAACTAATCTTTAACATTATTGTCCTGTTTGTCAAAAAAAAGATAGACTTTGTCCCATGTTATGGCATCTTCTGAGCAAAGGATGATAGCCTCTAGACCAGAGATATTCAACAGGGGGTCTGGGACCCCTAGAGGGTCATCAGAGTTAGTCTAGGACTAATATGCCTGAAAAGATACAATAACATCAATCAAACATTTTAATAGCAAAGAGAAATTGGCCTATTTGTGGAATAAATATACAAATTAAATTTACACATTGAATATGAGCTTACTATAGGTAAGGTAGCCATCATGGTAACCGCACAGTTAAAGGTTCCATGGCATGGAAATTTCACTTTTTAACATTAATATGAGTTCCCCCAGCCTGCCTATGGTCCCCCAGTGGCTTGAAATGGTGATAGGTGTAAACCGAGCCCTGGGTATCCTGCTCTGCCTTTGAGAAAATTAAAGCTCAGATGGACCGATCTGGAATCTTGCTCCTTATGAGGTCATAAGGGGCAAGGTTACCTCCCCTTTCTCTGCTTTGCCCCCCAGAGAATTTGGCCCAGCCATGAGAGAGACATCATGGCTTTCAAATGAGCAAAGTGGCAGATGGTCAAGACCACACCCCAAAAACGTTGAAGACCCCTGCGCTAGACTCACCACACTTTTCCCTTCTCCACATCACCTCCTCTTAATCTCCTCTTTCTCTGTTATTTGATTTTGTCCTCCATTACTACACAACTACCTCCTAGCCCCAGCATGCTGGCAGGCTCGTGCTCTGTGCCCGGTGCTTTGCAGGTATGTCTGTTACTGCTGTGGCGGGAAGGACCATTAGTGCCGCGCTTCATTTACTACGGCCCAGCCTCTAAATCAGCTGTGTGACACATCCAGCCATTTACACAGAGTCCCAGTTCCAGCCATTAGACAGATGTACACTCGTACACTGCAAGTCACTTCACAACTGCCCAACCTATCCCACCAATCTTCTTTTTTTTTGAGTCTCTACATTTTGGTTTAAAAAAAAAAAAAAACACTGCTCTGTCCCCTAAACCGGAGACATTTGAAAAGACTTCTGACCCGGTCTGGAATCTTTGGGTTGTGTTGCAGTCTCAACGGCCACAAACGGAGACCGTTGGCAACACCAACGCCACCATTTCACCGCCTCATTGGGTCTTATCTGTCATGATGTCTTGTTGTCTGAGACTAAGCTGTTACGGTTACCATGGCAACTATCAGTAACAGGGTGGAGTGTACATGCTGCCTCCTGTTGTCCGGCATACAAGAATGCTCATGACATATGAGGTTTGGGAGTGTTAGCCTTAGTGTATACTCAGTTACAGTAAGAACTTGAGATTGTTATTGTTTTGTCCACCATTTGTCTTCCCCAGATTAATAACAGGAAACATATTTCTACATCTCAGCCTTTTTTAACAATATTAGTCTGAAAAAATTGCTGAATATAGCACCTACAATTCAGTTCCTACAGACACTTAATTTATTTTCTTCCATGTAATTCACATTTACTGGTTATTCTTTTTCAGGATAATCTCTGTGGCTGCCAGTCAGATCATAGATTTTAAAGTTAAGCGATTACATTACATACTTCAATTACTTACAGAGACACATGACTCAACACTAGTCTATTTTCGGCAACATCAATATCAAAACCATCTTCAGCTCTAGAACTAAATTGTGTAGACAAAAGACAGCCATTAGGCTTCTGCTATCAAAACTCTTAAAGTCTGAGCAACATGCCAGAGGAAGTACATGAAGCTTATTAAGTCCTTTATTTGAAAAAACAAAACAACTTGATTCAACTTGCTTCTGCACTCATTCCTAACAGTAACACAAAAAAGATTTTAGATGTATTTAAAGTAATTGCTTTATGTTTCACTAAAGAAAACATGTCACACATATATTCCCAACATATTTTGTAAATAATCAGCAATATTAAAGGAATAAGCAGTGTAATTGAAGATGACCTCTGCTGCTCCAGAACCGTGTGAGAAGATCGCGTGAAGCCCCTTTCAGGAAACCCCGGACAGCGATCATCTGTTAGAGCAGCACAGCAAGAACACAGATCACATGAAAATGACATGGAGCCGTCTGCACCTGACCCCAGATCAGCCCCAGAGGTGCGCCCCACTATAGTGCAACCATTATGGGAGCAGAAAAGCCCATTCAGCAGCTCAGGCATTTGTTGTCACTTTTATATATGACATTTGATCTTCCTGATGTAGTGCAGGCTGTAACCACTTCTGTGTGCTGTCCATGGTACACCAATGCATCAGGAACTACACTGGCTGGTAACATAAACCTTTTAGGAAAATACATATTTTTGAATGAGTAAAGTCTGCATTACCCACAGTGATGCACATCTTGTTCATACCACTCTTGCTTCTAATGTGACATCCATCCATCCATCCATCTTCATCCTTATCCGGTATCGGGTCGCGGGGCAGCAGCTCAGTAGGGGACCCCAAACTTCCCTTTCCCGAGCCACATCAACCAGCTCCGACTGGGGATCGAGGCGTTCCCAGGCCAGGTTGGAGATATAATCTCTCCACCTAGTCCTGGGTCTTCCCGAGGCCTCCTCCCAGCTGGACGTGCCTGGAACACCTCCCTAGGGAGGCGCCCTGGAGGCATCCTTACAGATGCCCGAACCACCTCAACTGGCTCCTTTCGGCGCGAAGGAGCAGCTCTACTCCGAGCTCCTCTCGGATGACTGAGCTTCTCACCTATCTCTAAGGAGACGCCAGCCACCCTCCTGAGGAAACCCATTTCGGCCGCTTGTACCCTGGACCTCGTTCTTTCGGTCATGACCCAGCCTTCATGACCATAGGTGAGGTAGGAACGAAAATTGCCAGTAGATCGAAAGCTTTGCCTTCTGGCTCAGCTCTCTTTAAACTGGTGCGATAAACTGAATGTAATACCGCACCAGCTGCTCCGATTCTCCGACCAATCTCACGCTCCATAGTCCCCTCACTCGCGAACAAGACCCCAAGGTACTTAAACTCCTTCACTTGGGGTAAGGACTCACTCCCTACCCGAAGAAAGCACTCCATCGGTTTCCTGCTGAGAACCATGGCCTCAGATTTAGAGGTGCTGATCCTCATCCCAGCCGCTTCACACGCTGCGAACCGATCCAGTGAGTGCTGGAGGTCACAGGCCGATGACGCCATCAAGACCACATCATCTGCAAAAGCAGCGATGAGATCCCGAGCCCACCGAACTGCAACCCCTCCCGCCCGACTACGCCTCGATATCCTGTCCATAAATATTACAAACAGGATTGGTGACAAAGCGCAGCCCTGGCGGAGGCCAACCTCACCTGGAGCGAGTCCGACTTACTGCCGAGAACGGACACAGCTCTCGCTTTGGTCATACAGAGATTGGATGGCCCTGAGAAGGGACCCCCTCACCCCATACTCCCGCAGCACCTCCCACAATTTCTCCCGGGGGACCCGGTCATACGCCTTCTCCAGATCCACAAAACACATGTAGACTGGTTGGGCATACTCCCAGGCCCCCTCCAAGATCCTTGCAAGAGTGAAGATCTGATCCGTTGTTCCACGGCCAGGACGGAATCCACATTGTTCCTCTTCAATCCGAGGTTCGACTATCGGCCGAACCCTCCTTTCCAGCACCTTGGAGTAGACTTTACCAGGGAGGCTGAGAAGTGTGATACCCCTGTAATTGGCACACACCCTCTGGTCCCCCTTTGAATAGGGGAACCACCACCGGTCTGCCACTCCTTAGGCACCGTCCCAGACTTCCACGCAATGTTGAAGAGGCGTGTCAACCAAGACATCCTCCACACCCAGAGCTTTCAGCATTTCTGGACGGATCTCATCAATCCCTGGGGCTTTGCCGCTGTGGAGTTGTTTGACTACCTCAGCGACCCTCTCGTCCACCGGGTAAACTCCAACGCAGCGCTCAGCCGGGACTTGTGAGTATCCCCACACCCGCCCGGCCTCACACCCTGGGCAACTCCGGAGTAGGAAAGAGTCCAACCCCTATCCAGGAGTACGGTTCCAGAACCAAGACTGTGCGTAGAGGTAAGCCCCACCAGATCTAACTGGTAGCTCCACCTCCCGCACAAGTTCAACTCCTTCCCCACAGAGGTGACGTTCCACGTCCCCAGAGCCAGCCTCTGCCGCCCAGGTCTGGTCCGTCGAGGCCCCTGACCTTCGCCGCCACCCATATGGCAACGCACCCGACCCCAGCGGTTCCTCCCACAGGTGGTGGGCCCATGGGATGGAGAGAGAGGAGCCACGTAGCTTTTTCGGGCTGTGCCCGACCGGGCTCCGTGGCATGTGACATGTTTATTTAATTTTTTATTTCCTATTTTTTGTTTTCTTACTTTTCTCCTCCTTAAAATGTTGGCACCTGTTCATGCATACACTGTAAATAAGTACAATTGGGATGTATGCAAACATACTGTGTTTTTACTTGTTTATATTAGTTATTATTATCAATATTTTTAAAGGGGGAGTCAGTTGGCATTACAGTAGTTAAGCTGGGACGTGATTATTTTGTGTTTTGTATTTTTTTTCATTTTTGAGTACCCCTCAAAAATGAAAAGATTCATTTTTAAGGGTTTCTCCTTCTAATAAAATACTCTGTTGTATATTGTATTAAGATATTACATAGGAGCTGCTGGTTCCATAAGTATTCCTTACTGTAATTTAGTTTTTTTTTTTATGACATCTTGTCAGGATTTGTGAGGCTTGGACCCAAAAATGCAGAAACGAGGAGGTAGTGGAAGATGAAGATGTATTAGAGTAAGGCGTAAGTGCCCTGAGGCTAGCAGGCAGAAGAAGGTCCAAGAGGAAGATCCAAAACAAAATCCAAAAATCACTTGGAAAACTGAAGACACGGAAGGCAAAACCACAAGGATGGAGGAGGCAGGAATAAACACTGGGAGAAACGGTGATGAACTGATAAGAGACAAAGAACAGAGACTAAATACACAAGGTAACAAGGGTAGCAACAAGGAAGGTGACATGAGGGCTGATGAACAGGTCAACAAATCAGGGCAGGAAGTAACACAAGACATGACGTAGGACAGGGGTTTTCAAAGTGTGACGCGCTCCCGGGGCGCTAGAGCACTTTAGGAGCGCGGTGCGAGGGAAAAAATAAACCGGAGAAGAAGCTATCTGCGGTAAAGAATGGACAAATTTTTAGTTAAAAAAGGCAGGGAGACAAGCTCTGGCGTAAATAGAAAAAGAGGAAGTATGACCACGACTACTTAAAGTTTGGATTTTCCTGGACTGCTCCCGATGATGCTCCAAGGCCGCAATGTAATCTGTAAGGAGGTTCTGGCTAATGATAGCATGAGACCCTGTAAACTCCGGCGCCACATTGAAACAAAGCACCCAAGTTTAGTTACCAAGCCGCGGGAGTTTTTGAGAGGAAGCTGAAGGAGCTGTGCACACAGAAAAAAACAATAGAGACGTTCAGTACTGTTAACGCTAAGGCAACCGAAGCATCTTATCGGGTGGCCTTACGCATTGCAAAGACGAAACCCCACAACATCGGTGAAACTTTACTTCTTCCTGCTGCTAAGGACATGTGTTCAGTAATGATGGGAGAAGCTGCTGCTGCCAAACTGAATGTCATCCAGTTGTCTGACAACACCATCCAACGCCGAATCTCAGATATGGGCGCAGATGTGCGGCAACAGGTAGTGGACAGTGTTCGTGAAAGCCCCTCTTTCTCCCTTCAGCTGGACGAGTCGACTGATGTTGCCAATTGTGCTCAATTAATGGTGTACGTGCGTTTTGTTAAAGAGCTAAATGTGCATGAGGAGTTTTTCTTTTGTCACCCTCTGCCCTCGCGCTACAGCAGACGAAATCTTCAAGGTTTTGAATGATTTCATGGGAAAATAATGTGGACTGGGGCCGCTGCTGTGGAATATGCACTGATGGGGCAAGGGCAATGACAGGCCGGCACAGTGGTCTGGTAAAAAGGTGCAAGAGGTCGCCCCAGCTGCTATTTGGACGCACTGCATAATCCACCGCCAGGCCTTGGCAACTAAGAGGATGCCCCAAGAGCTGCACACTGTGCTGGACGAGGCAGTAAAATTGTTAACCTTATAAAGTCGCGCGCCATGAATGCCCGTGTTTTCTCCATCCTCTGCAAGGAGATGGGTGCGCACTTTAAACAGCTGCTTCTGCACTCGGAGGTCCGGTGGCTTTCCGAGGAAAGGTACTCACGCGCCTTTGTGATCTCCGTGAGGAAGTCCTTCTTTCCTCGCTGAAATCAACTCTCCACTGGTAAAACACATGGAGGACATGAAGTGGGTTGCAAAGCTTGCCTATCTTTCGGATGTCTTCGAAAGGATAAACACACTGAACATCTGTCTGCAGGGCAAAGAGTGCAACGTCTTTTACGCACACGATCAACTCTGTGGATTTAGGAAAAAGTTGGAACTGTGGGGTGCGCGTGTGGAGCGGGGATCAGTGGAAATGTTTCCCACGTTAGAGGATGTTTTGGCCAGAGCGGAGCTGAAGGTGGAGTTTTTACAGCAGGTGGTCTGCGCGCATTTGGAGGGAATGCGCGAGCAGTTTGGAGAGTATTTTGGAGAGGAGACAATGGCAAACCAGTGGGTGAGAAACCCATTTTCCTTCCCGTGACACTCAAAGATGGACTTTCAGCAGGAGAGGAAGAGGCTCTGGCTGAGCTGAGCTGTGACATGGACTTGAAACAGAGGATGAGTGACGTGTCACTTGCGCACTTTGGCTGTCAGTAGGGACTGAATTTCCACAGCTCTCCACGAAGGCAGTGAACGTGCTCATCCCCTTCACTTCAACCTATCTTTGCGAATGTGGGTTTTCCGCACTCGCAAAGATAAAAGCAAATAGGTCAAGGCTGCTGGTTGAAGATGATCTGCGGTTATACCTCTCATCAGTGCAACCCCGCATTACCCAGATTTCCGCATCAAAAGCACAAGCACATTGTTCCCACTAAAACTAAGAGCTCCACGATTTTGCAACTGTTTAGGTTTTGATTTATTTGTTTAATTTCAAGGAAATGTGCAACATTTACAGATATGTTCCAAATATCTGATCAAAATGTTTTTGTTAAGATATGAAAACACTGTTGGTATGTAACGTTTGTTTGAGAAAACGGTTGAAAAATGAGTTTTGGGTTGCTCTTATTAGAAAAATGAAAAAGTGCGTATTTGCCATACAAAGGCCCTGATAAAATAATTAAAATGGGAGGAAATGTTTTAAAATGTTCATGTGTTGAATTTAATTCAGATAAAATGTCATTTTAAAAGATGAGATGGTTCTAAAATAAAAGCAATTAGAAGGTGTTTCGGTGGCATTTGTTTGTGTGTGGGTTGATTATTGGGGAGGGCACAGCAGGCATTGTGCTCCTTGGACTCACCCTTTCATACTTTGAAAACCCCTGACGTAGGAGAAACAGACACTACAAAGTAAAACAGGAAACTGAATGAGCATGCATTTGAGACATGGATTGATACTTTTAATGTGGACATACTTTTAAATCTGTAAATGTTCCTTGATGTTCAATCTTTTCAGTATTCAGTACTCGCCCAGTCTCATTACAGTTCATGAAATGGTCACGTTATTTAACCTTCCTGGTGTCTTCCGGTCAAATTTTACTCCTTTCCAAAAAGTTTCTATATCAGAAATTTTTGTTTCTTTCAAACAAATTGTCCAAAAAAAGTACCGTGGATGGTTCCAAACCACACTTCTCACAAGTTAAATAAATAATCTGTTCACTACTTTCATTGAATTTGTGGGGTTTTTTTGTGAATTTTATAGCATTTGGAGAAAAAACAGTTGACAAAAGAACTTTAAAAGGAGATAAAAATGTCAATAAAAGTCACTAAAATGTGAAAAGATGTCAAATAAAGTAAAAAAAAAAAAGTCAAAAAAGTGACAAAAATTTGGGGAAAAACTCACGGAAATTTCAAAAGGCTCAGAAAAAGTCGACAAAATCATTGGGAGGGGGAAGCCACAAAAGGGTCGAAAAAGATGACCATGACCTTGATAAAAGGTTTTTCATTTGAAATATTGAGGAAAAAAAAAAAAAGAATATCCAGGTCGGCGGGAAGACAAAACAAGGGTTAATCTATTAATTTGTGAACAG
The DNA here is from genome assembly GCA_013375575.1 of Percina caprodes. NCBI lineage: Eukaryota > Metazoa > Chordata > Actinopteri > Perciformes > Percidae > Percina > Percina caprodes. The sequence goes on from JABXJD010002375.1 coordinate 36,628, forward strand.
GTCACATAAATGTCATTTTTTTGTGTGTTGCCAGTACACTCTTCTTAGATTTGTTGTACCAATTCTAATAGTTTTGGAAAAAAATTTAATCCAGATATATGAAGTGGTTGCGCTTGCAGTCATGCATGTTATAGAAGACTGATATTATAGACTATTGGCCTTGGCGGGGGTCTGCACTCTTCGAGTGCCTTTCTAGTTCTAAATGAAACCAGGTATGTCCTTAGAAAGGCCTTATGGTCTACATTTCTAAGCTGGACTGGAAAGGGTTTCAGTGTGAAAAATAAATGAGATTATATTTGGTATTATAGTACATAATCATAGGTATTTGGTTGTCATGGTTGCCTTTCAGTATGCTTGTTTTTGTCACTTTCTCAGCTGGCTGAGTCATTGAACCTTGGAAAATTAAAACATTATGTGAGACACGAGCAGGTGAGAGGGCTACATTGCAGTTGCACTGTTTTTAATGAAGGCTTTTCAAGGAAAAAGGTATTACCTGAATAGCTTGTGAGAGGCAAAGATGAAGAAATGCATGTACGTATTGTGTGTATGTCTATGTGTGTGTGTGTGTGTGTGTGTGCGTGTGTGTCATCCAAGGTGGCAATTTTCCTGTCAGCAGGCAGTAGAATGATTTGATTTCTTGGTAACAATAAGGAATTCATGTAAACAGATTGAGTCAGTGTTCTTGAGCGTCCGAAGGTTACAGCCACAGTGTTTGGACAGATTTACTGAGAAAAGGTGGGAGGGGTTGCTGGGGGTAAAAGGAGAGAGAGAGAGAGAGAGAGAGAGAGAGAGAGAGAGAGAGAGAGAGTGAATGAGTGGAACAGTAAGAGTGTATATAGGGGATGGAATACGACTCTTAGCCGGTCTTCATTATCATTTCACTCAGCAGCCAATGCAGCTCTTCACCCAGGCCGGCTGGTGAATAGGTGAGTGAGACAGAGATCCAGAGGAAGGCAGCAAAAGGAGGGGCACCTACTGTAGTGTATCAGAGGATGGGTTGTCAGGACAACAGGTATTTCTGGCCTCACAGGTTTTAAGGCGCTTGCCAGACTCTGCGATGCATCACTGAGACCAAATAGTCCAATTTTACCACCCAGAAGGCTGCTTGGTGCAATAGTGTGGAGTCAGTAGGCCTTAATTATTTTGATTATTATACTTCAGGATATTATTCTGTCTGGAAATAAACACACCACTTGGTCCAAGCCAGTGGTTAAATCAGGACGCATAATTTAACAAACTATAAAAGTGATAGCAAGTGAGAGCATGTGATACTTTTTTTAATGTGGACATACTTTTTATCTGTAAATGTTTCTTTCAGTTCAATCTTTTCAGTATTCAGTACTCGCCCAGTCTCATTACAGTACATGAAATGGTCACGTTATTTAACCCTCCAGTTGTCTTTGGGTCAAATCAGACCCCTTTCCAAAAGGTTTCTATATCATAAATTTGGGTTTCTTTCAAACAAATTGTCCAAAAAAAGTAACGTGGATGGTTCCCGACAACACTTCTCACGAGTTAAATAAATAATCTGTTCACTACTTTTTTTGGATTTGTGTTTTTTTTGTAAATTTTTTAGCATTTGGAGAAAAAACAATTGGTAAAAGAACTTAAAAAAGAGATAAAAATGTCAATAAAAGTCACAAAAAATGTGAAAAGATGTCAAATAAAGTAACAAAAATGTAAAAAAAAAAAAAAGTGACAAATGTAAAAAGGAAAGCTTTAAAAATTTGGGGAAAAAAAACAAAAAAATTTCAAAAGGCTCAGAAGAAATTGAAAAAAAGAAAAGTGACAAAATCATTGGGGGCACAAAGGGTCGAAAAAGACGACCATGACCTTAATAAAAGGTTTTTCATTTAAAATGTTGACCCAGAAAAGATTTTCAGGTCATGTAAATGTCTGCCTGGTACTGAGTTGGAGAAAGAGTTATCTAGCTGATGTGATCCTACCGAGCTACTGCACATCTGCAACTCCCAACAAAGATAGTTTTTAGTGAGATGTCTCCCTCTCTAGCTAAAACAACTGAGATGTCTCCCTCTGGAGCTAAAACAGAGACCTAAACACACAAGGTGAAAACAGGATCTGCAGCAATGTGCAATACAACAAAAAAATTGTGTTTTTTGAAAATGAAACCATGTAAATCTATTCTGGTACAACCTCAAAATACAATTATGAAACTAAAAATGAGCATAATATGGATGCTTTAAAGGGCATGTCAATTTAACTTATTTTTGTTAAGTTGTTAAGTTCTAAGAAAGCAGTGGACATAATTGTCTGTTCAAAACTCAGCACAGGCATCATTATAGATTCTGGATTCTTGCATTGTTGTAGATGTGATTGAGCCTTTAGCGCCTGCTACATTATTTTTACCCACTACAGTCCAGGGTGATTAATGTCTGGTCAAAGTAAAGCCTGTAAACAATAAAGAATGGCCATTCAATGATGGTAGAGATAGAGCTTTCCCTGTCTCCTCTGCCTCATGTGCAGGACTTCTTGGGTCCTCTTTTGTGTACTGCATAGGTTGCCTTTATTATAAAATACTAATTATAATTTGAACACAAACGATAGGAACTAAACCAAAGAAACTCCAATTTGTTGTTGTATGTCACATCCTTGACAGCACAGTATACCATCCTTTCAACCCCACATCAATAATCCATCACTCCCTTACCCCCCCCCACACTGCCGCCATTCCTTGTCCACAGTCTCCCATACACCACATATCTCCTCTCTCTCCAACAGCTCCACTGGCTCCTCCTGTTTGCATTCAGGGCCATCCACAACCTTGCCCCCCCCATATTTGTCTGATCTCCTCCAGTGTCCTACTCCCTCAGATCCTCTACCTCCATACACCTGTCTGTCCCCTCCGTCTGTCTCACCACCATGGGGAGCAGAGCATTCAGCTCCCCGTCTCTAGGACTCTTTACCACCCCAACTTAGAAATATAAATTCATTCCTCCCTTTTCAAGTCAGAACTCGACACACATCTGTTCAAAACTACCTATTCCACTTGAATGTCTTTTGCTCTGCCTTTTCTGGAGGTTTTGTGAATAGTATTTTTTTTGTGCTGTTTTAATGTATGTACAGTATACCCTGTACGACATCCTTGAGCGCCGAGAAAGGCGCCTTTAAATAAAATGTATTATTGTTATTACTTCCGTCACCAACGAGCAAGAGAAGAGTCAGGAGGACAACTACCTGTTTTTATAGTTTTGAAATATGTATTGAGAAAAAAAAAGCACACAACTGTAAAAAAAAAAAGATCTTAAAATTAGAAAACAGTGAGGACTTGTCAAGAATAATACTTAAAGTCAGGCCTTTATCATGTCATGTATTGTGCTTTAATGCATATTTCCAAACAGACACTGACAAATGATATTGTCCTGCCAATATGTCATTCTGGAAGGTAATGATAAACAACATATTTAGTTGAGGTGCCATTTCATTATGCCTTTTAAGAATTATGACTGTTTGCCACCTGGTCCAGTCACTAGCAGTCATTTTCATAAAGATTGGCTTAAACATGTTTTGCAGCAGGGCATTAGAGGCAACAGGTGTGAACAGGCGATCATTATGATAGATTTAGACTTTTAGCAAACTTTAAAAACTCCCTGTAGAGTTTATCGGTCGTTTTTCCAGATTCCCTCTATTCAACATTTCACATTCATTTTACTTTTTTCTGATATTTGCTTTTTCGTGCAGCGAAAAATGAACAATAGCTGTTTACTATTAGGAGTCCATTTCTGTTTTGGTACAGGCACGTGAGAATTTGTGTTCTCACAGGGTCTGAACTCAGAACTGGCAGGATGCCTGGTATGTTGTTCCTTGGCAATATAGTATTTGTTTGCACCAAATGTTTTCACACAGCATGTTGTGGGATTGGTTGTGGTAGCGGAAGGCCAAGATGGGACTCATCTGAGAGATTTACATTGAGAGAGGTCACATTTGCAATTTGACAGATGCAAAAATTACAATGATAACGACAGACACAGGTTAAGCACACTTCAGGGCACAGGCAATCCCTTAACACCCATATCTGACCACAGCAGGATCTGGCTGTTGTCAGACTAAACACAAAATAGTGGATCAAAGCCAAAGAAACTACACATTTAAAAAAAAAAATAAATCACGTTTAAACCAAAACAGAGTGTGACAAAATGAGAAATTGGCTTATGAAAAATGTGTTCACTGGAAAAATGCTTTGAAAGTTGTCATTATGAATGAATTAACCCTTGTGTTGTCTTCCCATCAAAATTGAGAATCAACCCTTTTGTTGACGCTTTTCATCCATATTTTTCTTTAATTTTTTCTTACGTTTTTGTTCCTTTTTCAACACTTTTTTCAATGTTTGTCACTTTTTTTTTTGACGTTCAACACTACGTCAGGATAATAAGGACAAGCTACATTTTTCTGCCGGGTGAGGCCAAAAGCAGGGGACAGTAGATAGCGTTGGTGAGGTTGTACACATAAACTGCCTAGCTAGCGTGCTAACAACAGCACTCCATAAAGATGTAGGTTATACACTGCTTTATCTAACATTTCACGATTAGTGAGCAGAGTTGATTGAGTAGCGTGAGTTGTATCTTTGCGTAGCTGCTAGATGGCTGGATTGTTGTGTTTTGTTGCACAGCCTGTGCCTCCAGTGTTTGTTTGACCTTAACAACCACTATGTTGTCTCCTGAGACCGGGCTTTTTCACAGTGTATTCAGGGGGCAGGCAGCTAGCGGATCAAGGAGAGGAAGGATCAGGAACCAAAGTGCACCTTTAACCTCACTGCAGCCAAACAGCATCCCTCCTTCCCTGCTGCTTGTATTACTTCACAGTGCATTTACAAAAACAAGAATATAAACAGTGTTTCCTGATTGAGGCGTTATCCCATCCCCTGTCCCAAACTGGAGAAGAGAGAACTGGGAAGAACGTTGGAGAATGTCGCAAATTTTGCATGTTAACGTTGAAGGAGGCGGGTCAGGTTGCAACTGGAAGTGAAAATGTCTCGCTTCATTCTACAAAATAACGAATGGGAAACATAATTTCGGTCTTACTCCAGGATTAAACTTGTTGTTCCAATGCATATCTAGATGTTGGCTGTAACCATTTTCATTTCCCAGTAAAAAAGAAAATGGATACAGAAAATATCAGGTTTGAAGTCTTAAGAAACTCTTTCATAATAAAGAAACATTTATTACACTGGGACCAAATAAATGACTAAAGAATTCAATACATTTCCATTATGAATAATAATGACATTGAATTGCAGATGTTTCAAAATCACATTAGACAAACTAGGTGCTGTATTTGCACAATGGGGCCTGAAATAGCTCAAATGAACTCATGAACATCCTCATACCTAAACAACATTAATAGTTAATTTCCAAGAATGCCAAAGTGACCAACCTGTTCTCACTCTTAACTCGTAAAATACTGAGGCTTGGTCAGATACCGATGCAAAAATCCACCTTTAACGTCCTGGATGGAATGCGGCAGAGAATCAACTCGCCGCAGTGCTGTAAGATGACATAGTATTAAGTGCGACAACAGTAGCGAGTTGTATGAAAGACCTAAAATCTGCATAAGTAGGTTGGTTGGGGAGATGGATGGGTGAAAACAACACAGGGCCGTGGTTCGGATCTCGTTCTTGTCACTTAAGACATGCATGTTGTAACTTCACCCATGAGCTTTTCCTGAAGCTAACTGTCCCGTTTTTGTCAATCATGTCAGTTAAACATACATCCTGACTCAGAGCGTCAACAATTGACATCAATAGTCCTGATCCAGAGCGTAAAAGTTACGCCAAGAGTCCCGACCAAGCGTGTCTCATTGTGACGCCAAAGGGCTAGACGAGAGTCCCAGAGCGTCAAATAGTGACGGCAAGAATCCCGACCAAGGAGCGTCTAAATATGACGCTAAAGGAGACTTTTGCATCAATAACAGATGCCAAAGGCACCAGACCAAGTGTAGTTTTTAGATGTGAGTATTTATGTATGTATGTATTCTTGCTGCCACACGGGCGGTTTAATCATGTGATTAAATTCATTTGACCGTTATTTAATGTTATGACCACAGTTTTAGACTACAACCACGGTCTGTATTAATTTCACAAGGAAATTACATTTCACATAGTAAACATGTATGTATATGTGAAATTGGAAGTAGTTAAGTTAGGGTTAGGAAATCATCAGGGATTTCATCACAGACTAAGGGCCCTAAAATCAGTTCATTTGAAAATGACAGTTGACTTTTAGTTTCACATGGAACACAAACCCTGATCTCCTGAGTTAAAATCCTGTGTTTGTTTGACCAATTATCCACCCCAACCTCTGAACAGTAGCTTTCTTTTAGTCAAATATGCAGAGTAGGTCAGCATGGATCCTAGAACCATTCATCATGCCATTCAAATTGTCAGTTGACAAATCTTATCACATGATCAAACCTCTCCAGCAGATGGATAAAAGGTGCAATTTAGATGTTTTCAGTAAATATAGAAAACATCACGATAGCATTGTAACAGATGCCTGTGCTGCCAATTTGGCTATTCCTGGTTGTGTGAATCACACAACAGGGAAGGAATTGAGTGTTATGATTTTACCAAAAAAAAAAAAAGATGTCTTCATGCATAATTTTCCCTGGATTTGAAAAGTATCCAATATCCACATTGAAAACAGCCCTGCATGCATCGGTGTGGGCATGTAAGTTCAAGGATCTCTGACACAGAAAGGAGAAGATCAGTTTGAGATCCATTAAGGTTTATCAGACATCTAAACACTGCCCTGCGTTATATATTTTAAAAATATTTTAAATGTTTAAAACACTTTGAGACAAGATTGTCCAACTTAAAAAAATTATCATTTTCATTTTTTATCATTTTACCTTTTTCTCAATGAGATCAACAGCAAAAATGCTAATAGACCTACATAGAGATGCCGATGCCAAAATGTGTCCACCAATTAAAAGATATGTTGTCTCTGTTTTGTCAAGTGTTCTAATTTCATCAATTCTTTTTTTGCATTATGAGTTTCACAAAACGGATTCATATAATGCAAAACACTTGTGTGTAAACCTAATTTTTAGGAAACCGTATTAGCGAAATTGCACATAAGTAAATGCTCAAATGGAAATCAATAGAAAACAGATCAGCGATTAAGCCAAACAATTAACCCTTTCTTGTAATAGCAGATAACCTAATTATGATATGAAGCCACTATAAGTGCCCCTTCAACAGACACAAACACAGTAATAAACCATATTAACATTCCTGCAGCCCTTTTTCCTCCAATTGATTCACAGTCATTAGGCAGAGTAATGGTGTTTGGGGGAGCGTGTGTGTATGCAGAAACACATTTGAAAAATGTGTTTGTGCATGTGCAAGTACCCCCATGTGTATGTTTTATATTGCTCGTAATGGTAGAGATATTTTTAATGCCTCCTCTCCCCGGGCCAGCTGGATGTTTCAGAGTCAGCGGGTTTGGAGAAGGCGGAATTATTAGCATGTGTGTAGGGAGGACTGAGCAGACCTTTGCTGTGTGCCGTCTGTACAATCCTTATCTTCTCATTGCAGGGTCTGCACCGTGGAACCGTGCCGTCCCAACTATGCTTATGCTAATGCCACCGAGCCGGGTGGGGACGCTAATGCTCTCATCCCAGACAGGCCGTTCTTAATGTATATTATTACCGCCTGTGTGTTCAGTGACGGAGACTCAGCAAAGACTTATTAGATTATATGGCAGTTCAGCTGGGATTTTCCATGGGTGTGTCAACTGTTGGTAGGTCTCTGTGTAAATGAGCCACCACACACACACACACACACACACACACACACACACACACACACACACACACACACACACACACACACACACACACACACACACACACACACACACACACACACACACACTCAGTTGGTGCTAAAACATCTTTATGTCTCTCAATCCTCCATTCAAATGCAAAACTGCTTTATTAGCAAGATTGTTACATAGTTTTGCTGAAGCGGGTTGTAAAAGGTTTACAAGGTTAAGTAGAACAATTTAGGATTTCAGTAGAAATGAAGACAAATATGAATGAAAATAAATGAGTGCACTATGAAAATATGGAAAAAAAAGTGTTAGAGTGTTTTAAACTGTATAGCGATGTATTTTAAATTTCAATACCTTTCTCTTTCAATTGCCCCATTGTACGACTTGTGACAGATTTGTGTAAGCAGGTGTGTATAATAAATGTAAAAATTACTGTTTGAGTTTGTTGTTTTTTTCTTCAGCAAACTGTCAATCTCTGTAGAATAATGTAATTCAAACAACAGCAAATGCTTTTATTGTTTCAACGATTTCATTAATGTAAGAGCATTAAGAGAATTAACATTCATGGCTTCTCTGAAAAAGAAAGTTGTACAGCCTGTTTCTAAATCAGCTTGTAATCAGACTAGACTAGTTACAGTCAGTAGAGGAGCCTATATCAGTAGGCATGAAAATTGAGAGACACTCATAACCAAGCCTGGTCTGGATGCCTTACATGAACATTTTGTAGGATTGTTGTGCTTCCAAAATGCCATGTCACTGCTGACACTAATCCAGTAAAACAGTTTGAAAATCTGTCAGCTGCAGTCTTAAAAAAAAAAAAAAAAATGTAGGTCTGCTTATGCCTACTGACATGTAAACAAACACACACCCCCTAACTTCCATGTCAAATGTCAAAACCCAATCCTTACCTTAACCTGGAGCTCAATTGAATTTTAACCTTATTCTCAAAGTTAAGTATTAAACAGTCCGTCAAGAAGTCAGGACAGAAACTAATGAAATGAAATGAAATTAGATCTATTCATTTACTCGCTGAAAGAATCCAAAACCTCTTCAAAGGATCATGCCTCTGTGGTCTGGAACGTGTCTCTAATGCTTCTCAGTTCTTTCCTAACAACATCATTTCTTTAAAGTTACCTTTGTTAATTAAAATTGAGGTAAGTAGCATAATAGCGAAGGCTACCTAGGCAACAGTAACTCCACCTGACCTTACAGCCATCAAACGTGTCAAATGTTTAGAAAAAGGAGGATGAATTGAAAGGCTTGACATCACTCATGACAGAGTTAGGGCCCTATTTTAACGATCTATGTGCACGGCGTGAAGCTCATGGCGCTCGTGCATTTTACTAATTTGTTGTTAAAATACTAATGAAATGCTGCGTTATTAAGTTTAAACCAGGTTTTTGTTGGGTAATGGTGCGATTGCTTCCTGCTGTCTCAAGATTACCTTGCAAAAGAGTTCTGTGAGAGCACAATTTGAATTAGCGACTCCGGCATCAAGTAATGCTGCTCATTAACTATACCTTTGTGGCGAGCTGCACCAATCACATCGGTGTATCTGATAGAGGCGGGCCAGAGGCGAGCTGAACAGATGGCGACAGTTTAATCCACCATTTAGCTCCACTGGTAGCTAAGCGTATGGGGCTCTGGCTACGTCACCCTGTGTATTGTTGTGATTGGTCCTAGTGTTATCCAATTGCGTGCAGTGAGATTTTCAAATATACGCTGGGTGGCCCCGGAGATGGGCGACTTTCTTTCCTTAATCCTTCGGATTTGGTTCTGGATTTCCAGAACTACACCAAGAATTCACCTGAACACACCTCCCTGTAAGACCAGCAAGCCCATGGGCGCAAAGATGGGTGCAAGTGCATTTGCTATTTATAGGTGGTGGGCGCTGGGCGGTCCAGTCTTAAAATATCAAAGACACTTGCGGGATAGGGCCCTTAATATGTTCAGCCTGTTTGCTTCCTGGGGAAATGCACGTTCCTTGGGAGTGATTTAATCCAAGCCACAATCTTTTTCCTAAACTTAACTGTCATCGCTTCATAACGCTCATTTTTTGTACCTTAAAGGAGAATTATGGGCGATTTCAACACTAACTTTAACACAGTGAATTTGACTGCAGCACATATGACAGAAACGCATCAAAGTTGTGACAATCGACTAGTGTGGACTTCACCGGAAAACAGGAAATAAACACTGGTTGAATTAAATCACCTCTTATGCTTTTCTGTCACATCTACTGGAGTCAAATTCGCTGTGTTCACTTGGAAGGAAAAACCGCACATGGCTAAGCACTGGTAATGACATTTTGAGCATGTTTAGAGGCTGAAAACTGTTAGCCTGTTTAAGCTTGTTGGGTGCAAAATCTAGCAGGAGGACAACTCGGTGTAGACTGCACTGATTGTTTTAATTTGTCTCGTTACTGACAGCACTACAAATAAAAAGAAACAGGTTGAAATTGACCGGAATTCTCCTTTAAACTAAACTGTAATGTCCGTGTGATGTAGCATTTGCCACTTGGCGTTACGGAGCCGGCCACTGTGGCTGGCGTCATGTGACCAGCCTGCGGTCTCCTAGTTCTGTATAACATCTTACGTTTGGTGTATCAATTTTCCTACAATATCATACAAACCTTATCATGAGAATGCGTTGATATGTTATATTGCTGTTGACAAGTTTAACTTACATAAGACTCAGGAATAGTGAGAAATTTGAATACAGGGAGAAGGACATGTTCATGTTCAGAAATCACTAGGCCACAAGCCACAGTCTTTTGATGGTGTACTAGATCACAAATAAGGAGGAAATCAACTGTTACACCTCCAACATCCAGCCATGGTCTGAATCACACTTATTCACACCTGTCAGACCCACCTGTGCTGTATCTTCTGCCATCCATTAATGTCATTATATACTGTTCAGGGTCACGTCTAATCACATTATATCCTGTGTGTCATGCTGTCAGAGAGGTGGGGGTACATGGGATCTGGCAAACTCACTTGAACATGGGACATGTGCAAAGGCTGATTAAGCAGCCGATTCAAAATTCCCGCTGATCAAGTGGCAATTAGTGATTCACAAGCTGTTTCCTCCACTGTTCACGTAGCGTAGCTCAGAAACAGCTTTGTGTAGCTGCCATGTTACAACAAACTGTAGCCAGCCAGCTTGTTTTTGACTTTTGCATGCATGTGCTTTTAAAATGTAAAGTGCAGCCCTTGCTGAGGTGTGCCTTGAAGTGTTTTGCTTTGTAGTATTAACTGAGAAAACACATTCCCTGTCTCAAAACAGTATTCAAGTCCAAATTGACACTCCATCCCAGTACAGAATATTTCCTCTCTAGTCCAGATGTTCTCAATAGTCAGAGAAAAAAATGATACAAATCGGGAAAAGTGTTGCACAGCCTGAACAATGATAAAAAAAAAAACAGCCAAGCGCCCTGTTTAGGCTGTTAGGCTCGAGGAATGTGACTACCTCTGTAATAGTAACCTCAATTAAAAGCAGCTATTTTCAAAAGTTGCTCCAAAACCTGTGTCTGTCCATTGTTTCCAATTCATTTGAAAATTGATTACGTGATCCCCTTCCCAATCCGTTTCCTGTGGGACTCTGGGATTTGGAAGGGTGAAGTGATATGGGCATTGGTGACAGCCGCTGAGAAGAGAGTACAGAGGGACTAATCATTTTCTCTTCACCCAGCAAGATATGCTTTCATTCTCTCTGTGTCTGGCTAATGACCACGGGGACAGAGCTGCGAGGAGTTTGGCTGTTCACTGTATATCCAGCAGGTGAACAGCATCTTCAGAAACACATTCAGATAGTATCAATGTTGTATCCATAGAAGCTGCCAAATAGATTTCTCTCAATTTGGTTTGCACATCTGTCGTTTTTTGTTGTTAATTTGTGTATTTTCCTAAAACAGCTTGATGCTGATTTAAACTTGTCCTGACATTTAGAACCAGAGTTTGAATGTGTTCAGCACTAAGAGAGAGCCCTTTTCCAAACCAATTATGTAAATTGCTGTGATGTGGCAGATTTAACAGTGGCCATGAGCCCATTGTTGCTATGCCTTTCCTATTACATTATATTGAACTTGTTTTGTGTGTGTTCATCTCTGGGTATCTCAACAATAAAACTGAGTAGAAAGTATATAGGCACACAGGGAAGGGGAAGGGAACAATTCCCCCAACTAATGTTTCGGACAAAACCAATGGTATCTAGGTTCCCAAATGCCCTTTTAACATGATAGATTGTGAAATGTAGGCAGTTGCAAAACATGCCAGGTCACATTATATGTAATATTCCATGGCACTTTGACTTTCAGAGTTTTTAAGGAAAGTTCAGTTTACTAAACAGTTCATGCAGGGTGAAAACTGGGAGATCACACTGGCTAACAAATCTGAAGAGGGGCAGGCAGAATCCAAGGTCTAAAATACAAACTGGGTCAGAAAAAGCAAATATGAACTATGTCATGCTGGAGCTTGGCTGTAACACACAAGACAATCTGGCAGTGAGAGAGAGAGAGAGAGAGAGAGAGAGAGAGAGAGAGAGAGAGAGAGAGACAGAGAGAATAGATTGGTATACATGGTGAGGGACTAATGATGGAATAAGCTGCAGGTGAGGAGGGGAAACCCGGTGAAGGCAATAGGCTCGTTCGAAATAAACTGCGCCAGGCCTGTATAGAGGGTGAGAGCAGGCGGCGGAGGCAGTAATAAAGTCTGTGGTCAAGTCTGGCAGTTTCCAGCTGTTTCCAGCAGACTTCAGTCTGAACAGGAAGTCACAGAAACACACACTCACATCTTGTTAGGTCCGATTCAGATTTAACCCTTGTGTTGTCTTCCTGTTTAAATTGAAAATCAACACTTTTATTATCAATGTTTTTAACTTTTTCTTACATTTGTATCCTTTTTTTTTCAATGTTTGTCACTTTTTTGACGTTTTTAACACTACGTGACACTAACTTAATAACTTTAGTTTACAGATATTTCTGGAATTTATGGTCAATAAATCTCATTTATAGGAAATTATACCTAATGTTTGAATAATATAAGGAGAAATTAGGAATTATTTAGACTAAAATTAAAGGAAAGTTTGTTGATGGATAATCACAGACTGGTACTATTTGGAAACCACTTCAATTTTTTTTCTATGCTATAAAATTGAATAAGACACCCCAAAATTAATGAAAGTAGAGATTTGTACTTGCCAAAGAGCGTTGTGTGAACTCAATCATGTTATTTTGGGGAATTAGAATTGGGTAGTTAAAAAAGAACAATGAAATAGGAAAATGGGTCAATTTGACGAGGATAACATGAGGGTTAATAACATGCCCATACATGTATCAGCTTGTACAGTTGTTTTTATTATGACACAGTAGCTGTGGAAATGCTCTACATGCATCAAAGGTGTCTGTTTGCGGTGAAATAAGTAAACTTATATTTTCAAAGCCTCACTGCAAAAATGACCTTCAAGAAGTTATTTAAAAGATTAAAATGTTTCAAGCACACTATATGCTCTGCAGGCAGGGAATTACAAAACCACTGTGCTATGACAGCAAAAGAAAGAAATTGGAACTTTTAAAAAAAAACATTTGAACAGCATCTTGGATATATGAAAGCGTTGTTGCATCATCGTCCCCTAAAGGCAAAGAAAAGGTAGAAAGAACAGGGAAATGAAAGTACAAAGAAATAATGCATGAGTATATTCACATGCTGTATCTTAATTCATATAGAAAGAAATGTGTCTGCACACAAAGAAATAGAGAAAAGAGAGTGAGATAAGGAGAGTAGGAATTTGTTTGTGAATATTACCTATTTCAACTCCGGAGAAACAGAAAGCACAGAAGCTTCTCTTTCACACAAGCTGCTGTTTTATTATAGTCTGGCAATCACCAGACCAAGCCAAGCTCAATAGATCTGAGAGTGAGCGTTGGTTCTGGGGAGTCTGATCTGTATTTTCTCTGCACAAGAGGCGTGACCAACAGCATAGTTCAAATGACTCTGTATGCAATTGGATAGTCCTTCAACCAATCAGACCAGCGATCCAGGTGACGTAGAAGCGACAGCGGCATCAACGGGTTGCTGCACTTTGGTGGCCGCTATGTTGACTGTAAACAAGAAGCTACTTGGTTGCTTCTCTATCGTCATTTCCCCTTTCATGAGTAATCTGCCTCCTTCATGCAGAACCGACCATTCTGGCCTGTAGTAGTAGAAACTACTGTCTGTTGTCTGTGTTCAGACTGGTTTTTTTCTATAAGGACATCATCAGCAAAACACAGAACTTGGTCAATGCCATCAATGAGATGTGAGATCATTTTCTGAAAATGCTCTGGAGTTCATGAGATCCCAAAAAGGAGCCTCTTGAAGTAATATCTGCCTTCTGGTTTGATGAAGGTGCGGTACTTGCCAGACCTGCCTGATGTTTTGTGAAGACTTTGGCTCCTTCTAGCTTGGCCAGTGTCTCATCCACTGCAGGCAAAATATGTCTCTCTATGATAACACTCTCGTTGAGATGGGTTAAGTTCACGCAAATGCGTATTTTCCCAGTATGTTTTATCATAGGAAACATGCCCACACACTATTCAGTTGGTTCTTCCACACGTTCTATGACTCCGGATACAACTCAACAACTTTTATTCATTCTTCTTCTACCTACATACAGCATATCAGTAAAGTGCCACCATATAGTCCCGCAAGATGGCTATAACCTGCGATTACAAAATGTATAAAGATTTGATTAAAGTAAATCATAACAAACACAATTGTTTTTTATTATTTTCTTTTCTTGCCACACATACAAATACATGTTATTCATAAAGATTAAATAAAAGCATTTCTAGTGGTAGTAGTTGGCAAAGAAATCCAAATAGTAGAACCTGACTGACTTTTAAACCATCAGACACAGATGAGTTCCTTCATTTGAAAAGCAAGTTTTGTTTCCATCACACCAACTTATCCTAGTTATGCTTGTTTTTTTTTTTATTCAACTGGAACTGCAATTTCTTTTGTTGACCCTGTGTGCTGTTGGTAGCTGTAAACTCGGTTCCCCTTTCTACTCGCAGGCATTTCCATTTCAAAAGCTTTATAGCTGGCTTTATATTAACATAAAGCAGGATTTGCTCACTCATAATTGCTCACCCATGCAGTGAAATAGATAAAAATACAAAAAACAGCAACAATTAGACCCAACTTTCCAACTTTCCTCCAAGTACAGACAGCTTTTCCTTTTTTTCTCTAAGTGTTTGACAGGACATTTGAGGTCATCACTCATTCATGGGTTAAGAAAAGTGATATGTCCATCTATCTTTACAATGCGGCACTCTGTAGGTGTTCATTTTGGATGCTACAAGAGTAGCATTGATCATTTACTGCTGAGGCTTGGGGAGAAATGTCTACTCAAGTGCATTGATACAAGTGTCCTGTGTGTAGTAAAGCTATGCGGCAGAAGCTTGTGGGACAGACCTGTCCAGAAAGGTCCTGAAGGAGTTGTGGGATTTTTCAATGTGTGCCTCCCTTTAATAATGATGGCTGTGTGGGTTTTTTTTTCTAGGTTGTGTCTCTATGAATATGTCACTGAATATGCCGGTGCTGCTGTGTGAGAGTGAGAGAGTGTGTAGCGCAGTGTGTGCCACCAGTATGCTTGATCAGCAGTCCTGCTGCTATCCCATTAACTCTGCTGCCACAGGGCATGCTGGTGCGACCCAAAGGACCCTCGGTAACAGCAGGGCCCAGTGAGGTCATTTCCATTCAATCAGCTCACTCGAACCAACCCACTGCTGCACCATTCTGTGTGTGAGAAACTGCAAGAACGAGAGAGAGAGAGAGAGATCGGATGGGCATTGCCGGTAAACTGTTTAGTGATAGGCACTGGCTAGAGATAAAAACCCATACAAATTGTAGTGTTACCGAAATCTGAATAGAGATACAGAATCCGTCCTATTCCTCATTTATTGAATGATTAAAGAAACACACAACTGAAACCGTGCCTGTCTCAGGAAAACATTGCTGGCCAGCAAAAACTAAGTATGCAAACATTGTTAATTAGGAACTTGATGATATGAAGAGATTAGAAACAGATACTTATTTTTTGGAACAAAGTAAAAATGTATAAATGAAGCTAAAAACTAAGGGCTTGTTGCAGCCGCTGCTTGATTGTCTAAATGACATTAAAAGATGGATGAGCCTAAACTTCCACAACCTCGACAGAGACAAGCATTTGGACATCACAATCTGGTTGATGTCGGCACCCTGGGCCCACTAGCTCCTAACATTTGTGGCACTGTAAAGAGTCTTGGTGTCTATTTTGACAACGCCTTCATATTTGAGAAGCAGATTCCCTCTGTTGTCAGGTCTAGATTCTTTCAGCTGAGGACTATAGCCAAGGTAAAGGCCTACCTACACCCTAACACTCCTACTGTCGGACACTTCAAATCACTGTTAAAAACACATCTGTTTTCTCTGGCCTTTCCTTCCAGCTAAGGAAAGATATGATTATCATTGTTGGTTTCTTATTTTCTTTTGTGATGTATTCTGTATTCAATTGTTGTGTCATTGTTGTTTTTACCGTAAAGTACTTTGGTCAACCCAGTTGTTCTTAAATGTGCTATATAAAGAAATTGACATTGACATTGACATTGACAAGTAAGAGCACAAACCCAGTCCCTTTTATTTGCATCGCTACTCATATGTTGGGATTCTAGCAATGCCTGCGCTCCACACACACACACAGCTAAGTGGTGAGTTGTGTGCACACAACACGCAGTACATTACTGGGAACGATAGAGAGAATTACCAATGGCCGCTGGTGCAGATGAACTAACACTAGTCTTGTTACTGTAGGTAGGCTACAATAACAGCTTTGTGAGTAAAAACTACTTATCAATACCCACTCACCTGTCTACAGGCATAAACATGTAAGAAGTGATATCGCAATCCGCTCTGTCTACACAGTCCACTCTTGTCCACCGTGCTGTATAAGGCGAACACAGCTCTACTCTGCAAATAACACATTTTTACAAACAAGCTAAAACCACAGCTGTGGGTTTGCAGTCTCACTGTTTATCTTAATTGGCCGGCAATCTTGAAATTTGGACAAATTCTTATAAACCTAGCTGCTGTGTAAACATACCATCCTCTCCGCTGGAGTGGTAAATCTATGGATGTATTATAAGACCTAAACATATGCATGTGGCTACTTAATATGCACATGAATGACACAATTGTTATGTTCATGTTATCGTCATTCTTGATGATGATGCTGGTTGTATTATTTTGCAACAGCATTGTTTCATCGCAACTGAGGCATACATGATGAATGCATAGCCTGCTTATTAGTCCATTCATCATTAACCCTCCTGTTATCCTCGGGTCAAATTTGACCCCTTTAAAAATGTCTATAGCTGAAATATGGGTTTATTTTTAACCAAATGGATTGCAAATACAAATTGATCACTTTCATTCCTGACTAAACTCATCCGGCACGTTACTCTGATAGTAACTATTAGCCAAAATAATTCATAATTTCTGCTTTTTTAACTCAAATAGTAGGTATAATTTTATATAAATGAGGGTTATTGACCAGGAATTCCAAAAAGTAGTGTAAAACTAGTGGTAGTAAGGTGCTGTTAGTGAAAACTAAAAAAAGTCTGAAAAAGGGACAAAAATGTCACATTTTTGTCCCTTTTTGACCCGGGAGGACAACACAAGGGTTAAAGCTACAATTTTCCACATCAACTTTTTACTTTAGTCTCTTTGATTTATTTACTCGACAACAGGCGACAAGCTTTTTCCACCAATCAGGACACTGAATACAACAACCATGTTTCAGTAATCACAGACTTTAACCATCACTCCTCAGTGAACTGCCTCCTAGTCTGAGATCTATTTTTTAATCAAAGGGCCAGTTGTCATTATGGAGTTTCCATGTTTTTTAAGAGTTTGCTCACACTAATACATGTAAAAAAAAAAGTGAAAATATCGAACAAGAATAGACGTTTTAGGTATAAATCCATTTTATTTTCTTTATTTGAAAGTCCAGCCCCTGGAGTGTTTGCTCATAACAATTCTGGTCCTTGGAAGAATGTAGTTGATGACCCTTGTTGTATTGCATTCCTCTGCCCTTGAATCTCACTTGTTTTGACATTTTTTCCAAAGTTTTCTT
>JABXJD010003476.1:0-21521 GCA_013375575.1 Percina caprodes
TTGTTGATGGCAGCATCAACCGTACATAGGGATTAATTAATTATTTATTTTGACATTTTGCCTGTAAAAGTTTGTGCAACACATCATATTTTGTGACCGTGCAGGGAAGAAACTGTCCAAAAAGGAGGATCTGAAGGAGATGGGAGACATCTCTTCAGGGATGAGCAGCTCCATCATGCAGCTTTATCTTAAACAGGTGCTAGAGGCATTCTTCCACACCCAGTCCAGTGTACGGCACTTTGCTCTCAACGTCATAGCGCTCACACTCAACCAGGGTCTCATCCATCCTGTTCAGGTAAGATGTGAGAGCCAGAAGCTGTAAAACCACCCCACCTCTAATAATTAATGGAAAACAAACCTAAACTCCCATTTTATTAAGATATCTTTGTCATAGAATTGGGCTCATATATGTAGGCAATATTTCAATATGATATCAAGATCAAACATCATTTGGTCATGTTTATCCACATTTTAATTTGTGTGTGTGTGTGCTTGTGTGTGTGTGTGTGCGTGTGAGAGAATCTTAAAGCCTAAAACTAATTCCTAAAAGATAACCATTGTTTATGTGTTTTAGTATAGTTAAACCCTCATTTACTTCAGTTTAACAGTTTTGATAAAAAAAAAGAATGAACGTACATATGTGACGTCCCCTCTTTTTTTATCTTGTCTGTGCAGTGTGTACCCTACCTCATTGCTATGGGAACAGACCCCGAGCCCAGCATGAGGAACAAATCTGATCAGCAGCTAGTGGAGATTGACAAGAAGTACACAGGATTCATCCATGTGAGTCGATGTTCCGTGTTGCAAGTTTTGAAATAATGACTCGCCTTCATTACTTTATGACTTAAGATAGTTAAACCATTTGTACCTGGAAAAAGAATTCCAACTTAGTCATTTAGTGCTCTCCTAATAACATCCAGTACAGAATGATGAACATAAGATTACTCAGTCATCCAGCAATATCTTAGTGCCGGTGGTAGAATGTGTGAGATTACCTTTATATTCATGTGATTTTTAAAATATATTATAGAAACTGAGATCCAAGTGTATCCATGGCAGTATCATATAAAATATCATCATGTCATGTTCTGTAGCTACTTTAATGCTGAGGTGGTTTGTGTTAGAACTTTATTTCTCCATTAATAGCCATAAGACCAACACCAGGAATACACGTTAAAACAGAATTCTGGTCGATTTCAACACGTAGCTCTCTTGTTTGGAAATTTGGAGTACTGTCAGTAGCAAAAACGAAAACAATGGGTGCTGCCTTCACCGAGTTATCCTCCTGCTAGAGTTAGCACCCAACAGGCTTAAACAGGGCAAGTTTTTAGCCTCTAAACATGTTCATTTAATTTAAAGTGCCTAGCCATGTGCAGTTATTCCTTCAGAGGGAACACAGCAAATCTGACTGCAGTAGATCTGACAGAAAGGCATAAAAGTTGTTAATCTATACCTCTGTTTGTTTTCTGTTTTCTGGTGAAGTCCACACCAGTCAATTGTCAAACTCATACAATCCAATATCCAAAATGTAATTTTTCCTCAAAAAACTTTTTGCCGTTATGTCTCTTGAACTTTTGACCTTGCTACTGGCAGCTCTCCAAATTTCCAAACAGAGCTACGTGTTTGGAATTCTCCTTTAAACACACAACCAGATTCTAAATGTATTAGTTTTCTGTTTTTTACAATGTAAATGGCACTTATGTAGTGATGGAGAAATACTGTAACACAAATTGTATTTATTGGCACATTCTCATGGCACCAGCTGTCTCAGCAGTTGTCTGAAATGCTAAGTTTGTAACACTTTTCTTTCAACATTCTTTCACAGATGAAAGCAGTTGCTGGGATGAAGATGTCATACAACTTGCAGCAGGCCATCGCGCCGTCTCGCAGAACCATCATAAGAGGTTTCAGACAGGATGAGACTCACTCAGCACTCTGCTCCCACCTCTTCACTATGATCCGGGAACCGGCAGCACGGAGGGCGTTCCTCATCTCACTGCTTAACCTCTTTGATGACAGTTCTGTGAGTAAAAACCTGCACTCATCTTAACACACCTTGGCTCTGCTCAGTGTAAAGTACTCTATCTTCATTAACGACATGCCAAGTAAAAATCTACTTGGCCAACAGTGTGTCTTGGCACAAAATGTAATAAAATGTGTAAGTGTTAAATATGACTTAGGGATACAGGCAACTTAACTTTAAAGCAATACATTTAATAAAGATACGACAAACATTGTGGTCTTAATTATTTTACTGTCTTGCTAATGTAATAAGACTAGGTTATTTTTGACCATGTATGAATAGATGAAATTCTAATGAGCAAACAGTGCAATTAGAGATTGTACCAGGCACTGACTGTCACTCATGCTTTCCCCCTCTTTCCTTTATTTCTGCAGAAGACGGAAGTAAACATGCTGCTGTTTGTAGCAGACAACCTCGCCTGTTTCCCATACCAGAGCCAGGAGGAGCCTCTCTTCATTATGCATCACATAGACATCACCCTGTCTGTTTCTGGTAGCAACTTGTTGCAAACCTTCAAAGAGGTAGGATAGCATTTTTAAAAGTAGCTTGCTTGTTTTGGGGATATGTTCCCTCCAAGGGGGTTGAAAACACAGGGCTTAAAGTATTCGGCACCGTCCGGCGTCGGCCATGAGGAAAAATAAATAAGTAAATTTGGGAACTTGCATGCGGTTTGATTGTTTCAGTGGTTCATTAACTCGTTGGAATGAGACATAAGAATAATGGTAAAGATAACAGTAATGGACAATTCTGCTCCCTGTAAGGAGAACGAAGAGGAAAAGTGCTTTGGTGCCTACAGTAAAGACGCAGTTCAACACGCTGAGTTATTTTTAGTATGATTGTTTTGACCACTGTTAACAACTCTGGGCTAACACACAAATTCATCAACTGTATAGATGGACGACTAATCTAATGGTAATTTAGCTAGCTAGCACACGTTGAGTGCAGATTTGAGTTGTGCATGCGTCACATTGCGACAAGTAGCCCACAAGGCGTTTTTGAAATGACTGCTAGCTTAGCTGCAAGCTAGCAATCAAACACAACAAAGACTGTCAGTTGAATGGTGTTTTGAGCCAACGTTAGCAATCAAACTATCATACATAGCTAAAACGATTTTGAAATGATTCCCATCTTCTGTTATTGTTTGTAATAAGAAAAGTTTATTATTTCATGGATTTCACAAATTTCAGTATGACACGTTATGCTGTAAACCGTTTAAATCTGAGCATGCGCATGGAAACGAGAAGCCGTTTAGCACTTAGCTGCAGCGTATGTAAGGAAGATACTCAATGTACGGCAGCAGTGGTAAGAAAGTGCTCGCTAGTCAAAGCTTTGTTCCGTGCATTCTGTCATACGAGTATGTTACCGCTGCACCTTTACTGACCAACCATGTTTGTGATAAAAACAATACGTGTGTGCACGATCATAGCGGAACACGAGTTGTCATTAACGATGGCCACTGTGTAAAATATATCTAAAGCCCAAACTGCCTTGACAAAGCTGTCTGTTTGGAATCAGCGTGGCCGTTATTTAAACATAACGGCCTTGTCCCAGAGTTTAGACGTCTAGCTATGTGAAAAGCTAAACAAAGAATAGTTTTTAATAAATGTACATGAAGCAACTAATGCCAACATGGACAAATTGAATGTACAAAGTTGCTTTGTTGGTGATGACCTGGCCAAAGTAACAACAAATCTAGAAAGTTTGGTTTTCACAATTGTTCAATGTAGGATTATGATATTATTGCAATATGAAAATCTACATTGACTCTTAATTCAATATATGGTTGGAAGAACTAAAAATTATCCAAAACTTTTTACTTCTTAAAAATTGACTTTTATTATTGTGTAATGTATAACGACTTTAACTGTTTTGCCAGTGAAATTAACTTTAATGAGTGCATATCAAAACATTGTACCCATTGTACCAACCCCCTTCTAGAAAAAAAAAAAGTTTCAGCCTCATGATTTTTTTTTCACTTTAAGCCCTGGAAAAAATCTTCAAAAGCAAATTTTGTTTACAGTTATTTGTATTTGATATGGATTTTTATTCATTTCTACTGTCCAGCTTCTGCTAAAAGAGCCGAGGCGTAAGGAAAAGAAGGTAAAGGTAAAGGAGTGGAAGAACACGTCAGATGGGGAGGATGAAGAGGAGAAGATGAACTGCGATTCTCCAAGGAGCAATGATGAAGAAAACAGTGACAGTGACGTGTGGTACGGCCTAAAAGGCCAGAAAACCTGTTACAGACTCGGAGAGCTCAGAGTCAGAAACTGATCTGGACGATTTGGATTTGGAAGATGTGGAAAGTAATGAGGCTCGTCCCAGATAATCCCACAGGTCTCTTGGACTTTGCCAATTCTGTTCAGGGCATCCTGTTGCTGCTGGTGCTCAAACAGCATCTGAAGAACCAATACGGATTCTCTGACGGGTAAGGTTTACATGATCTTAATTTCTGTACAGCCTTTATCTAATTGACTGTAATATCTGATTTTCTAAGTGTGGATTAGTTTGAGCAATTTAAACCTTCAGCCACATTGGGAATTACATGACCTCTGTAACTCAACCTTTTTTGTCTTCCAACAGAAAAATTCAGAAGTACTCTCCGACAGAGTCAGCCAAGGTGTACGATAAGGCAGTGAACCGAAAAGCAACATTAACTTCCACCCACGACAAACCATCGACTTCATCTCCAACAACATGGCTCGCGCCACACTGACAAATGATGTCAAGAAGCGAATTGTCAGACAGTACCTAGATGTGAGTAATAAAGCTACAGTATATCAAACTTTCATTGCCACTGTTCTATGTACTTCATAGATTGCCATCATTTGATTAATTTGTTTTTTGGGTCTTCTCAGAAGTTACATCAGGATTTAAAAATAAAGTTAGTTCTAATTATCTGAAGAAAGTCATAAATACACTGTAAACTGTGCCAAGATTGAGTTGGCATTCAAGGAAGTTCAGTATTTCATGTTAAATTATGTTTTGACCTATAACTAGGCCCTGCGGTGGGTACGGGCTGTGCCTTCATAAATCTACTACGCCTCATGACAGAGACCATTCTCTAGCCCTCACACAATTTAACTTTAAGCTGGCTGCCTTTATCTCTTACTTTCACCCGAGTATACAGATGATACTCGCGGCCTGACCAGGCCTTATATCTACATTGTATCTGCTTGGGCTTAAGAATCGTGGCTGGCCCCACTGGCTTGAGTTTTCCTTCAAATCATTCAATACCCGTTAGTTTCTAATGGTTACCCAAACTCGGTTCTGTCGTGTTCTTTTGAGGTTGAGGTTTAAATGCTGCAGACTGTTAGTTTCTTGTCTTTTACCTCCGCATAGTTCAAGGTTCTGATGGAACATCTGGACCCAGACGAGGAGGATGAGGAGGAGAAGCGCTGCTAGCGCTAACATCAGAAACAAAGCCATAAATGCCCTACTGGGAGGCTCCGGCCCCATGTCAGGACCCAGTCCGCGCAATCAGGCAGGACCAGAGACAGATGACGATTATAGTGACGACGAAAGGACCCCAGGGGTGAGAGCAATAGACATACACGCTATCTATTAAATCCAATTTGAAAATATGGGGAGAAACAGTGCAACCTTTTTGTCTTCTGTCCTCTCTGCAGTCCTCTCGAAAGTCAAGGCGAGCTGGTGACTCCTCTGACCCCGGCCGTATGAGTGAGACATTGGAATCTATGGATGTGATTGCCCTTTGCTGCCCCAAATACAAGGACCGGCCGCAAATAGCTCGAGTCATCCAGAAGACCTCCAATGGATATAGCATCCACTGGATGGCCGGCTCCTACTCAGGGCCTTGGGCAGATGCCAAGAAACGCGATGGCCGCAAACAGGTGCCTTGGGTGGACACTATTAAGGAGTCGGACATCATTTACAAGAAGATTGCCTTGACCAGCAACCACAAACTGAGCAACAAAGTAGTACAGACTTTACGCTCACTGTATGCAGCGCGGGAAGGGGGGGCTAGCTAATGGCTCCGTGTGGCGGTTTTTTCGGGGGTTTCATTTCTTTTTTCTTTTTTGGTCCCTTCTCCATTTCTACTTTATCAAAAATCCTCCTCTTCCCTGCTCCTACTCCTCCTCCTCAACTTGCCACCTCCAACAACACAGCCAAACTTCACTGGATTCCTACCCTCCTCCGCTCCTTCCTCATTTTTGTAAGAAAACAAACACAAGAGGGCAAGAATATTTGACACTACATACTTTTTCATGAGTTATTCTTGCAAAAATGAAAAATGACACAAAACATAAGACTTATTATATTAGAGGGACTGCTCACGTTTTGTTTGTGTACAAGTGAAGAGGATAGAATCCAGAAGGCATTAAAGGAATAATTCACCCAAATTATTCCTTAAAAGGCTATCAGAAAAGAGACCTGGAGGAAATGTTTTGTCAACATTGTTGTGGGAGCTCCTTCGCTGTTGTGCAGCAGATTCTAGTCACTCATTTCTACTCCCACTGTATTATAGTTTAACACAACAAAAACTAAAATGTTTATATCTCTGAAGACAAAAGCTAAAAAAAGAATAAAACCTTAAGTGAATGTTGGAAATTAGTCTTTTTGATGTTCTTATTAAAGTGTTTTGGAGTTTATTATACTACTATCACCCTGATGGTTTTTTTTTCCTTTTAGCTTTTAGATATTTGAAGGAAAAAGTAGAAAAAGAAAAAAAAATAAGATTTTTTATTTTTGTTCACTTTTATTTGTCCATGCTGTACAATGGCAGAGTCCTCTGAACATAATTTATTCTATTTCGAACTACGCATGCAGTATATGTGGCCTATTGCAGGAGGATATTTTGTAAATGTAGATTTTGTTGTATTAGGTCACCCTAGTAATAAGAGGAAAGGGGATTCATACCCTTTTGGTGGAACAAATACTGCAATAAATTTTCTACTTCTTTGTCACTTGTCTGCTCAAAGTGTTAATCTGATCTTTTCATTTTGTAAATGAAGAAAAGTTTAAGACCTAGATACTGCTAAAACACACAGGCCTGAAAGGACTAAGGGTTGATCATTACATATGAGGGAGAAAGCCTACAACCCTTCTATTAGTATTTCTGTACAGAGATTTCAAAACAAACAAAATCTGAAAGTATATTCATAATTTGTGGTTTAAATTGTTTCTATAAAATTTTAAAATTATCATAGAATTAATTTTTTTTTAAACAAATTGTGCCCTTTGGAGAATCAGGCCAAACTACTATTTTTTATTTCTTTGTTTAACCTTTATTTAACCAGGTAGGCTGTTGAGAACAGGTTCTCATTTGCAACTGCCAGCTGTCCAAGAAAAGTGTACAAGACAACATATAGTTTCACATTCAACATAGTACAAGAAAACAGAATACAATACAAAGGTACAGATTAAGTAGGCAGTTCAAGCCGGTGAAGGTGTAAGTAAGTCGATGGGTATGCGAAAGTGGTATGGTGATAACACAATAGACATGAAATAATGCTGAGAAGTAGTGAAGAGCCAGAATACAGTTAGTGCCAATTAAATTGTGGTCAGAATAGTGATATGTTTCCAGTGATCAGTGTTAATGCAGTGTATATAAATAGTCTATATGAATGCTGAGAAGTGATGAAGTCAATATACAGTGCACGATGTAATCTGGTTAGAGATGTGGATCAGTAATAACAGTAAACATGAACAGACAATCTGTCAATCTGTCAAAATGCTGTAAATAATAAAGAAGCAATATACAGTTAGTGCAAATATTTTTCTAGCTAGGGCGATAGAAACATGAACAGGATGCATGGAAAGACGGTCCTTAAATGCTGCGATGAAGTAGAGAGTATTTACAGTATAGATAGTGATGTTGAACAATCGTAGCACAATATAAATCAATAGAAAGAAATATTTAAATGCTGAAATGTAGTAAAGAGTCAATATTAGTGCAGGTTGTAATCTGAATAGCGACGTAGGTGTAGAAATGAGTAGTATGAAATATTAATAGTAGTATAAAAGAAATATAGTTTTGCTTGCCAGGTGTTAAAGCGTGTAAACAGATATGTGCAAATGTGCAATGGGGCTTGGAAAACCTAACATCACTATGTTACTATGTTGATTCATTAAATACAAAAGCAGTATGATTACTTGTGACACATCTAAATCAGTCAGATACCATTATGGGATTATTATGGAAATTAGCCAACATTTTGAATCTTCTATTTATGCAGCTAAGTGTTTCCCTCAACGTTTTAGATTACATTTAAAGTTACAAATATTAGTTTACAATGTCTACATCAGTGAGGTATTAAACTGCTCTCACTCCAGATGATTTTGTTATTGTGCGTGTCGGTGTCGCTGTGGACAAATCCGATTATTTGTAGAGCGCGTTACGAACCCTTTTTGGATCAAATCGCTGTCCGTACTCTGGTGATGTCACCGCCAGCCAGTATTTTGTATTGCTTTGGCGGGGTTTGTGACTTCGTCCCTTTGCATCATTTTGTAAACGTTAACTTTCCAACTACACAATATGGAGCGGTATGTCTTAAATTAACTAAGAGAACTTCTTAAATCAATTTTGTATCACTGGAAACAATCAGCAAATAACAGTCTGACGAAATGTAATAGTTTTGGTAGCTTGCATGAGATATTTACGTAAACGTTACCAATCGCCGTTGTTGTGACTTCACTTTAACGTAGCATTTAGCTAACGTTACCGTTATTGTAAAAATGTTACCAACCGTAACAATTACCTTACACCAGCATTACTTCCTAAAAACGATTATTATATATAGCTATGTTGTGTTCTGTCTACCTAGTTAATCTAGCTAAACCACTGAACTAGTAGCTAGCTAGCTAACGTTTAGCTAGCGCACAACATACACCGATATAACATTACTGACAGACTTCACGTTAACGTCTATGTGGCCGTATGTGACATTAATTTCAAAATATAGCTAGCCAACTAGCTAACCAACATTATCGCACTAACATGCAGTTGTATATGTTTTGGTGGACTTTGTGAAACAGTAGAATAACGTTATTACACGTTTATTATTTTGTAATAATGTGTGATCTAGTGGAAGGATGAGTCGTGCAACGCTAGCAAGCAGCAGATCATCGGACCTGCCTATGCGAGTTCAAGACAGCAACAGGATGAGTATGGCGTACACAACACCCAAAAGGTTGGTTTGAAGTACCAGAAACTTGTTTTATGCCCATTTGTGGTTGTTATAACCTGATGTTAGCGACATCCTAACAAAAACTAACGTTATACACTTTGCTTCTTGAACAGCTACTTCTAATTACTTTTTTGTATCTATCTAACTAAAGTTACACTGTAGACAAAGGATTTTATGTTTACTTTCATGATATTTCCTATATGTTTATCGTTTATAACAAACGGACACAAACACTTGGGCATTATTTAGCTGGAGGCTTCATAGTTTAGCTAGACCTCTAACGTTACTTATTTGTGGCATGAGGTGATATTAGAAACATGATCATGTGACTCAGTGAAGACACAAGAGAAATTGATTATTGGCTGCGTCTTTAAATGTGAGTCAGCAAGTGGAATACATCAATTTATTCACGTTTATGTTTCTTTACAGTAACATGAAACAGCCTTCCTTTGGAAAGCTTAACATACCCAAACCGCAGTCTGTGAACTCTGAAAGGCGAACCAGCTTCTTTGGTGCACGGTATGTGAATAATATTTAAGAAATGTACAAAGTTGCTATCCAATGTACTTCACATAGAAGTGTTAACAACTATAAAACACTGAGAACATACAGTAGATATAGGCAATACATCAGTAAAACTGGACAAAGCCAGTACAATTACAATAGTAGTAAGATGAAATTAAGTGGTAAAAATGTATAGTCTTTACGTTACACAATGAGTGATGACCTCAAAGACACTAATACCGCTGTAAAACCTCTGACTGGGCCTTTAGTTACTTAAACCAGTGTAACAAACACACATTAACAGAATAGATGTGGTACTAAAAGGTACTGAAATGAGTAAACTAGAAGAGACTTTATTCGTTATCCTACACAGATTTGTTGTCTTTGTTTTTCTTTACCACAAATACATTTATAAAATGTAATTATTTAGATGCAGTTGAAATTAATTAATTTGCAGTCAGCCTAATATGTTTTTGTGCACATTTATTAATGTATGCTTATTGCTCAAGGACCTCTCGTGATTGCTTTGATTCACAATTTTTGAAAAATATATTTGAAATTGAAATGAATAGTGCTTGAAAAGTACTTGGAATTCCTTGAATTTCATTTTGAAATGTATGAACATGATTGAGACATGAATTGATATTTGACATTGTGATATGTTAATATTTTGTCTGCAGGACTAGCGGAGCCAGCATGCCTCGCAACAGCACCATGTCAGGGTTTGGAGGAACCGATAAGATCAAAGACACCAGACCTCTGCATGATAAATCCTATGTTCAGCAATGTATCAGACAGCTGCACGAGGTAAAACACTTTCTTTCTCAGTCCATGTAATGTACACATGCGCACACGTACACTGATAGCTTAGTTTGTTTACATTACATGTTTGTACATTAAATCTGCTGTGTGGGATATGAAAATGAAATATGTTGGTGCCCCTTAGTGGTTGGATCTGAAAATTCACTTGCTGGCAGACAGCAACAGGCACCTTATCCCATTTCATTGAACTGCTGCTGAGCATTACTGCATACACGTAATGGACACATTTTCCACATAGAGGTCTAAAGGGCTCCAGCACTCTTGATTTTACAGTCTCACCACTATACTATCATAATATCAATATTGGCTGATATCGGCTTTGTAATTTATTTATGTTACTACATTCACTGATTAATTAATATTGCTCAATGGGAAATCTAAATGTAACTTAAAGTTTTTGTACCTGCATTTACAGCAAAAAAAGTAGTATAGATGTTGGTCAATATGAGTAGGAATCCATAATGTCGCTCTGTCCAGCCTGATATTCTCTCATGTCTTTCTAGTTCTTGACAGAGCACGGTTACCCAGGCACTCTGTCAGCCAAGACCCTTCAGTCTCCCTCTACCAAGGAGTTTGTGAAGGTGTTTGAGTTTGTCTACCGTCAGCTAGACCCAACCTTTGAGATGCCAAATCTAAAAGTTGAGGAGGAGGTTCCAGCTATGCTTAAAGCCCTCAGGTAAAAGACTGTCTTTAAGTATTAATAAGAATATTATGTATTTATATTTCTTTGTTTAATTTAGTACCTCAACAGTCTTAAGTGCATTATTTTTACTTTTTTAAATCTTATAGCGCCTACCCGCTCTGTTCGACTTGACTCGGTCACAGTGCCCCTTCCTTCTTTTTTATTTGATGTATTAAGATTTAGTACGGCCTCATGCGTGAGGCGAGCGTGGCCGGTCGTCATAGCAACGCCGCAGGAAACTGCGGTGACCTAACGCGACACACACACGTCAAAGAGGTGTGTTGTTTTTGATTCTTGGTGTGGCAACAGCCAGAAGACACATTTTGTTTCAAAAGAAGCTGGAGGCAGCAAAAAACAAACAAACAAAGCTGGCTAAACTATTTGAAAATGGCAAGTTTGTTCAAGACACCCCCGTCTGTTGCAAGCAATGATGACGCGTGATTAGTGACGATTCTCTCCGACCTATCAGTAGTCTGCAGGTTTACTTGTCGCCTTTTGGTATCGCCTCAGCTCACTTGGAACCACGACGGAGCTGATATTTAAAAAAAAAAAAGGTACCCGTTAGGTCACAGGGACTTTTTTTCGTAATGGAAAACCAAAAAGTAGAGGCGAGTCAAGCAGGTACCATGTAATGAAAAAATGCCATTAGAAAGCTCTTGGTGGCCTAGGACTTTAGCACCACTTAAGGATTGGGGCTAGGTTAAAAGTAATAATACAAAGAACAATGGAGTGAAAATCCTTAAAAAAAAAAAAGGTTATAGTATCAATTCATTGTAAGTATCTTACTGTTTGTTAGCCTTCATGTTGGCTCATCTTCTATAGTTTAAGAAATATTGCTGACTGTCTTTATGTCTCCATATTTTTGGTTTAAGGTATCCATTTGTTCTCTCCAAGTCTTCAATGTATTCTGTTGGAGCCCCTCACACCTGGCCTCAGGCCCTTGGGGCTCTCATGTGGCTAATTGAGCAAGTCAAGGTGAGACGCAAACAACACTTTTATAATAAGAATCACAGTGGACTGTTACTATCTAAAACCATGTTCATTTGCATTGGATTTAGAATAAACTGATGTCATTTTCTCCTTATTATGTGTGTCAGAGCAACTGGTGTTTGAGTAAGCAGGGGCTATTCAGTGACTTCTGTGAAGACACTGATATCGAGGAAGGGGCTGAGTATAACCAGGTACCCTGACTTCTTTTAACAGCACCATAAGGC
The DNA here is from genome assembly GCA_013375575.1 of Percina caprodes. Classification (NCBI taxonomy): domain Eukaryota; kingdom Metazoa; phylum Chordata; class Actinopteri; order Perciformes; family Percidae; genus Percina; species Percina caprodes. The sequence continues at coordinate 12,394 of JABXJD010003476.1, forward strand.
ATGAACCCTTAAAGTTAGAGACAATGTATATCTGTTGCTGGAATCCAACACAAGACCTCTTTGTTACATGGTTGCTAACAGTTGTGTGTTTTTCTTACTTATACAGTATATTACAAAGACATTCAGGTGTTTTCTCTGTTTTTTACATTTTCTCTTATTGTTTTATCTGTCTCAGTCTAAAACATTTTTGTATTTATTTATTTATTTATGTTTATTCTCTTTCACGCGTCACTGTGCAGCTCCTCTTGGACTACAAAGCTGAGACATACTCCAGGTTCATGCAGGGTGAAGACACATTTGATGACGTGGATGAATTATTCTTCAATAAACTAAGTAAGCACAGTGTCTCTATGAAATTAGTTGTTTTTTTTTTAAGAAGGAATTGCTTTCTATGTATACAGTGAACCCTCGCTATATCACGGTTCACCTTTCATTCGCTGCTTCACGGATTTGCATCGGGCATTGTGTTCTGCATTCTGCAAACATAATCAATGGTGGCATGTCGGTTTATAAGAATCTTTTGCCCAGAAGAAAAAAGAGCGACAACAACTACCGATAACTATGTTCTTCTCTCGAAAAAACACACCTGCACCGCTTTAGAAGAAAAAACGCTACAGAGCGGAGTCGGCAGCGGCTCAGTCAGAAGAGCAGGAAATACACCTGAGTCACGGTTTTTCCTACTGTACTTTACTTTGTATTTGTTTTCATAATCATTTTTCATTTTCTCCCGCTCCAATGACTGGTCGTGGGGCGCGGTGCTGATCTCCAATTTGAAGCCTTCAGTTCGTATTGATTAAAAATTATTTTACAGTACAGTAGTTATTTGTAAAACATTTATACAGTACTTTTATTTGTTAAACAAATGCTTGGGCCTGTAAAAAGGTTTTGTTCTTTGGTTTCAGTGTATAATGGAGTATTTCATTGTATAATAATGTTAAAAAAAGGTTACTACTTCACGGATTTCACTTATCACGGGTTCTTCTTGAACGTAACCCCGTGATAAACGAGGGTTCACTGTATTCGAGCATAATGTTAGTTCAGTTTTGAGTCCCCTTAAAAAAATCTAGATATCAAAAATCAACGTGTGTGTGTGTGTGTGTGTGTGTGTGTGTGTGTGTGTGTGTGTGTTTTCACAGAGAAACTTTACAACGTTGATGAAGCCCTGCTGGCCTCGATGGAGGAGAAGTACAGAATTCTCAGTAATGAGGTTGAACAACTGGAGAAGGAGAGCCGGACGGTCAGAAGACCTTTTATTGACAAATCTCCATGTGCACAGATTAGATTATGATTTTAAAATCTTGCTATTTCCAATTACATTTATTATATACAGTAAGGGCTATTGTACTGCATCAATTCATAGTAAAAGACCCACATCAAGATGTTGGGTCTGGGAACTCGCCATAGGCAGGGCTCAATCCGAGGGGCAGGATAAACGGTTGTCTTTCAAATTCCCATCTTCCTTTTTTAAGAATGACTTCACAGCTTGCCTTCCAGTCTTTCAGAGTTGTGGACAAAGCTGATTTCAAAAAGCCGCTGTTTGCTAGCAGCAGCCGCTTCTTTGTTTTCAAGTAGCAGGAATTCACGAGAACCGTCGCAACTCTGCCATCATAATGTTTAGCCCGCCCACCGACTCTATACATGATGGGATTGGCCTGACCAGAATTTTTTTTTTCCAGCTTGAGAGTTGCTAGACTGACCCTAGTTGTAAATTACATTTGCTGCTGCTAGGGTGCGTCTAGATTTCTAGGCAATGAAAACCTCCAGGCTGAAAAATGAAGCCTACTCAAAAGTACCAAAACTGCAGTTCCTCAAATGGCCACTCGAAGTTGACTCCAAAAGATGGTCAATCCCTGTAGACCCTAATATTAAAATGTCCAACTTCAGAGCAGAAATAAACATGTTTAAACCCTGGTACAAACTAAAGAAATACTAAATCTAATGTCCCCCTTCATGTCAACTGTGTATATACAGGTAAAAGCCAGTAAATTAGAATATTTGGAAAACTTGATTTATTTCAGTAATTGCATTCAAAAGGTGTAACTTGTACATTATATTTATTCATTGCACACAGACTGATGCATTCAAATGTTTATTTCATTTAATTTTGATGATTTGAAGTGGCAACAAAGGAAAATCCAAAATTCCGTGTGTCACAAAATTAGAATATTACTTAAGGCTAATACAAAAAAGGGAGTTTTTAGAAATGTTGGCCAACTGAAAAGTATGAAAATGAAAATATGAGCATGTACAATACTCAATACTTGGTTGGAGCTCCTTTGCCTCAATTACTGCATTAATGCGTGGCATGGAGTCGATGAGTTTCTGGCACTGCTCAGGTGTTAGAGAGCCCAGGTTGCTCTGATAGTGGCCTTCAACTCTTCTGCGTTTTGGGTCTGCATTCTGCATCTTCCTTTTCACAATACCCCACAGATTTTCTATGGGGCTAAGGTCAGGAGTTGGCTGGCCAATTTAGAACAGAAATACCATGGTCCGTAAACCAGGCACGGGTAGATTTTGCGCTGTGTGCAGGCGCCAAGTCCTGTTGAACCTGAAATCTCCATCTCCAGAGCAGGTCAGCAGCAGGAAGCATGAAGTGCTCTAAAACTTGCTGGTAGACGGCTGCGTTGACCCTGGATCTCAGGAAACAGAGTGGACCGACACCAGCAGATGACATGGCACCCCAAACCATCACTGATGGTGGAAACTTTACACTAGACTTCAGGCAACGTGGATCCTGTGCCTCTCCTGTCTTCCTCCAGACTCTGGGACCTCGATTTCCAAAGGAAATGCAAAATTTGCTTTCGCCAGAAAACATGACTTTGGACCACTCAGCAGCAGTCCAGCTTTTTTTCCTTAGCCCAGGTGAGACGCTTTTGCGCTGTTTCTGGTCAACAGTGGCTTGACACGAGGTATGCGGCAGTTGAAACCCATGTCTTTCAAGCGTCTCTTGGTGGTGGATCTTGAAGCACTGACTCCAGCAGCTGTCCACTCCTTGTGAATCTTTTTCACAATCTTGACTAGGGCGGTGATCCCTATCGCTTGTACACTTTTTCTGACCACAGTTTTTCCTTCCCTTTGCCTCTCTATTAATGTGTTTGGACACAGAGCTCTGAGAACAGCCAGCCTCTTCAGCAATAACCTTGTGTCTTTCCCTCCTTGTGCAATGTGTCGATGGTCGCCTTTGACAGCTGTCAAATCTGAAGTCTTCCCCATGTTTGTGTAGGCTTCAGAACTGGACTGAGAGACCATTTAAAGCCCTTTGCAGGTGTTTTGAGTTAATCAGCTGATTACTTTGTGGCACCAGGTGTCTTCAAAATTTAACCCTTACACAATATTCTAATTTTGTGACACGGAATTTTGATTTTCATTTGTTGCCACTTCAAATCATCAAAATTAAATGAAATAAACATTTGAATGCATCAGTCTGTGTGCAATGAATAAATATAATGTACAAGTTACACCTTTTGAATGCAATTACTGAAATAAATCAAGTTTTTCAAAATATTCTAATTTACTGGCTTTTACCTGTATAATTCACCCTTAAATGTAATCTTGTTAACTTGAGAGTAACACTAAATCAGACAGATAATGTTCTGTCTTCTTCTCCTGGACAGGACCGTCTAATGACCAAGAGGGAGGAAAGGATACAGCTGCAGGCCGACCTCAAGAAACTCCAGAGTTTTAAAAGCAGCCTGGAGTCCCATAAAGCCAACCTGGAGAACAGAGATTCAGAACTGAGGGATGAGCTGGAGACCACTGGTAAATATGACCATGTCCGTCAGCCAGTTCTTTGGCAGGATGCCCAGGATCCCGTGGGCATCTGATGATGTCTGGATCTCAATAACTGGTCACCATGAAGGTGTCTGCACTAATGCAAAGTAACTAGAATTTCCAAGTTCTTAATGGGCCTGTGCACACTTGGCACCAACTAGGCCTGGGCACCGAATGTTTGTGTCATTATGCAGTTTGCACTAAAAAGTTTTTGTTGTTTGCATTCCTTTGCATTTTAGTTAGTTCAATGTACACAGTGTCATTTGTTTCTTTATTTATTATTTATAAAATGTTCATAGAGTTACAAAAAGGTTTCTCTTTTTTTGTTAATTTTGGCCAAGTTTGGATTGATACCAAAAATGAGCTTGCTCAATAGCAGCTGGCAGTGCCCAGGAGGTGAAGTGGCATCTCTCCAGCTACCAATCAGAACATAGTTATTCTGTAGTAACTAAACAATATTCAGGTTCAAATTAGCACATCGTTACCCATGTGTTTTAAATAAACTGTTATGTGGTCACAAGTGGGCTTATTTGGTCTTTTATAGTAACTTTGAACATCTCTTTCCAATCAGAAATGAGGATTGAATCTGATTTTAATCATGTTTTTTTTTCCTCTCTGTCTTTCTGCAGGCAGTCAACTGGAGACTCTAAAACATCAGCAAAATGAACTGCAATACCTCCTGCAGAACCAGAAGTTCACTCCAGCTGATGTTGAGCGGATCAACCGAGAGAAGAGAGAACTCCAACAGACCATCTCCAGTCTCAGCAAGTCTCTTGAAGAGGCTGAACAGCACAAGTGGAATGAGGAGATCGCTCTGGCCAAAGTGAATGAGAAGGTACTGTATGTACAGTGACTGTAGTATGCATGCACAGGAGGAGCAGGTATAGTCAACAAAATGTTGTTAAGATGGTGTATGTGACATATGACCACGTTTTTTTCTTAATAGTTGGGATTAAACTGTGATATTTTGTGTCAGTGTTTATTTTCTACCCAGTTGTAGTCAGTATAGATTGATAAAAGCAGATGTTTTTCATCCGGTGGCACACATTTTGACCTTTTGATTTAACTTGTTTTCTCGCCCCTCCCGTGTCTGTCTAATCCCAGGCAGGGTTGAAGGTAGCCAGTACAACAAGCTGGCACGTAAACTGAAGCTGATACCACTGTCTGCAGAGAACGCCGCGGCCATGATTTTGAGATCAGGCCGTGTGAATATGGACCCGGCAGCATGGTTCAGAATAAAACCCAGAGACAGGTATTTCCTGTTAATAATCCTGTTTAGCAGTTTTGTGAAGGATTTCAGATCAGTACAGACAAGACTACCTTGCTATCCCAATGCTTAGGTTATTTTCAGTTATGTGTAGCTTTGGACACGCATCTGTTTACAGTATACGTACTACAAATTAGATTTGTGTCTTGCATGTGATAATAGACTTAAATATTATGTGTCCTTGTTCTGATCTATGCTGGGTTGTAGATGCTCTTGAGAAAGCTGGTCTGTGACGTGGAGGAGGAGAACAGTCGATTAGCCAACATGAAACTCAGTCTGGAGGAGTCTTGTGAACAGGTAACAAAATCCTTATTGTTTTTGCTCTAACCTTTTCCCATGCTGACACAATATTGTCAAAGTGCATCTTTTTGTCAAATCACATTTGTCATTTTTAAATGTGTGTCTCTTTAAGGTGAATTCTAACATCTTGGACAAGTCCAATGACCTGAAGCACCTGAGGGAGCAGATTCGCAAGCTGGATGAAGTGTTGGATTTTAACATGCAGGTATAGTCCATATAGTTTAGGCTGCTTAATGTTGGTGGAAGTGCCATACTGCATTCACCAGCTGGCACACATCGAGCACACTGAACCATATTTAGACAAGATAGCATCTGTGCTCTTAAAAGCTGAAAACAGGAATGCTTAAACATTTAATGTTGGTGACGTGCAGAAAATGCACAGTTGTGTCTCTTACATGTACTATCAATAGTTTCCTGTGTGTTTGTGTCTGTATAGGAGCTGGCCAAAGAGGAACAGGAATGGTTAGCAGAGGAGGAGTCAGTGGAGAACCATCGTAAGCTTCTTGAGAAGAAGGTTAATTTTGGATACGATGAGTCTGTGCAACAACTGAAGGCAGCGCAACAACAGTGAGTTACTGTTTTATTTATTTTTTATTCATAAAAAATATTTATGTCTTAAGAATTACTTCATCCCCCTGGAGACCATGGATAATACAAAACTGAAATACTGTTTGGTCTTGACATATCTGGCCCATTTATTCAAATTTTCATAAAAAAACGGATTTCAAGTGCTAATTTCATGCTTTTTGGCTTTTTCCCTTTCCTTTATTGTGTTATATATTTTTCTGTTTGCATATACAAGGTTTACAAAGTGAAAAAGCCCAATGTCCACCCCAAAGGGACTTAACCAACTTCTAGCGAAAACACTGTTCACAAACTTCTCCAATCCCCTCTATTGTAGTCCGGCCTTTACTTCCGTGACAAACGTGCTTCACTTTGTAACACGCATTATAATGCTCGTCTAACTGCTAGCATGGCACGCCCTCATACTCTGCAGCTGACTGGCTAGTAGTCCTTACCTAGCTACTGCACATGTAACTCCCAACAAAGATGGAATAGAAGTGAGATGCCTCACTCGGTAAATAAAACAGAGAGGTGAAAAGAGGAGCTGCAGCAATGTGCAGTACAACAAATATATGGTGTTTTCTGAAAATTAAACCATGTAAACCTATTCTGGTAATAACCTCTAAATACAATTTATGGACCTGAAAATAAGCATTATATGAGCACTTTAAAATCCTCAAGGTTTCTATCAGTCTAAATTATGAGTTTTTATTTAAAAATAAAACACTTGTGGTTGTCTCTTCTTCAGGTACCACCTAGTGCTGCAGGAGACCAATGAGGAGAGACGAACAGTAGCCAACAACCTTGCGTCTATTTTTACCACGGCTACTAACCACTTATCAATCACAGAGGTAATGTTCTTACAAGTGTACTACTTGTTATTTGTTATAGCAAGAAAACAAACTAATGTATCAAAATAAGTAGATCTAGCTTTTTTTTTTCCTGTGCAAGCATCACAAGCACATGACATATAGGAACATCCTAAGTATTTCACTGTCACTGTAGCCATCATTGACTTAATATATTGAGACTTTTCAACAATACTTATGAGTTTGGCCCGTGTCCCATCCGCTAACATGGAGGGGGGGGTGGAATTTATGACATATGTTGCAGCCAGCCACCAGGTGGCCATCAAGATGTTTTACATTCACCTATACAGTCTGTGCATCAAGTCCTGATTCCTATACCGTAATGTGTGTAATATATGTGTGTACGGTACACAGAAGTCACAGTTCGGATCATTCCCCGGTTTAAGAGTCACGGTTCTGTGCAGGTTTAGTAAAGCGGGAAAACAACCCAAATGCATTTAATTTTATTTATTGTGAACTGACAGTAGTGAAAGTGTCAATGTCCAAACAAAATCCTTTTTCTGGGTACTGAGGTAATAATTTGCCCACTGGCAACTTTGGTAAACTATTTTCAGTTTGAAAATAAGGGACAGTTCAACCAGGTCTGTATTTCACTGTGGGACCACACTTTCCCAAAACTGCAACAGGTCATAATAGACTAAAACTGAAAGCATCTCTTATTCTTTGAAATTTGAAATATAGGTTTCTTTTTCTTCAGCCGAGTAAGAGTAATGCTCTTGAATGTGAGTTAGCATGTTGAAAGTGTTTCCATTCACAACGGTGATGCACTGTCCTTGTCTTATACACTAGCACTAGCACTCAAATCAGCCTATTGTGCTAACCTCAGCAGTTCAGTTGAGTTCAATGTTGCTAACGCCGTACAGCTAAAAGGGTCCAGCAGAACTTGCACATGTCAACTCTGGTTCTGCATAATGTGCGTCAATCTACGTGTAGTCCGCATGGGCCGGACCGTGACGTTTTGACGCAAAATGTTAATATGAAAACCGTTACAGCTCTAGTGTAATAAAGCCCATTGGCTCCTGTGGTTCTTGTACAACAGAAGTGCCTGGAGGATCTGCACGTCAGAGTGAAGCGTATCTGCTCTAAGGCTGTGGAAGAGGATGAAGCTGCTATAGTGAAGCTGCAGGAAACTTTGAAGAACTTCAGGTCCAAGGCAAACAGTTTGTAAAGTGAAGCGGGAGGATAGAGGCCTACAGGTCAGGGGCAGATCATTTCAGAGACTATGTAATTGTAGGGGAGTTTTCCTTTCATTTGTGTTTTTAGTTAATTTCCATCTTGAAAGAAGAAACTTAATTCGATGGTTGAAGAATTGAGGAATTTTAACATCTTTTGTGTCATTTTATATCACTGTATACACTTCTGTTTTTTCATTAAAGAATATTGATTCATACCTTTTAAAACCCTCCAGTTTCTATAAAATGGTTTAAAATATGGCAACAAGATGCCAGGGGAAAAAAGTTTGTTCTGTTTAACACGGAAATAGATTTTAATCAATAATTTTAAAACTTACAAACAAAAGAAAAATGGTGTCTTAAGTTGTAGTCAGTATGTTGTAAACGTCCTCATTAGTGTTAGTACTGTAAGATACATCATCAGTCTTTCCCCACCGTGGTCTTAAGGTACCTCATCAGATAGTAGTTGTGTTGTACCGAAGCCACTAGAAGGCAGCACACACCTGGTTGCTGAAACTCAAGTGTTCAGGTTGCTATACGTTCACATTTTCCTCTAGGAAACATTTTTCAAAACTTATGAACTGTTGGTTAACGTTGCAGTTTCTACAATAGCTACTTGGTTTCATAAAGTATTCAAACATTAACAAAAGCCTTGCAACAACTTTTTTGATCAAAGTAAGCACCAAATAAAATGAATCTCGATTGCAGTAGTAGTCTACAGCAGACAATACCATCAATTATTAATCAAATAAATACTAAGTGCTCCTAACTAGCTCTGTGTCATTACAGCATCCCTTCAGCACCACCATCAGGCCAAATTTAATCAACTTTATACTTACACAGCTACAAATTGCTTAGTTTAAGCTGTTTATTTAATTTACTGTTTGGTTGTTATACAGTCTTGATAATATCAGATGTGTTTTAGACACTGAGCTTATTTAATATTTGTATTCTACAAACCCAGTCTGTGACTTTATGCATTTGACTTCAGTTAGATCTTGGTTCAGGAAAACACTGGTTACCAATGAAATAGCAGGCATAGTTTCCATTTGTGTCGGTCTCATTTATCTTATTGTTACTGAAGGCAATAGAGCATTTAACAGAACACATAAAATGGTCCCGGTACACGTTCTGCAATTCCCTGTTACATCCTGCTACGCCTGCTGTGCCTTGTAACGCTGCACA
>JABXJD010003332.1:0-28517 GCA_013375575.1 Percina caprodes
TGTGCAGTGTGTACCCTACCTCATTGCTATGGGAACAGACCCCGAGCCCAGCATGAGGAACAAATCTGATCAGCAGCTAGTGGAGATTGACAAGAAGTACACAGGATTCATCCATGTGAGTCGATGTTCCGTGTTGCAAGTTTTGAAATAATGACTCGCCTTCATTACTTTATGACTTAAGATAGTTAAACCATTTGTACCTGGAAAAGAATTCCAACTTAGTCATTTAGTGCTCTCCTAATAACATCCAGTACAGAATGATGAACATAAGATTACTCAGTCATCCAGCAATATCTTAGTGCCGGTGGTAGAATGTGTGAGATTACCTTTATATTCATGTGATTTTTAAAATATATTATAGAAACTGAGATCCAAGTGTATCCATGGCAGTATCATATAAAATATCATCATGTCATGTTCTGTAGCTACTTTAATGCTGAGGTGGTTTGTGTTAGAACTTTATTTCTCCATTAATAGCCATAAGACCAACACCAGGAATACACGTTAAAACAGAATTCTGGTCGATTTCAACACGTAGCTCTCTTGTTTGGAAATTTGGAGTACTGTCAGTAGCAAAAACGAAAACAATGGGTGCTGCCTTCACCGAGTTATCCTCCTGCTAGAGTTAGCACCCAACAGGCTTAAACAGGGCAAGTTTTTAGCCTCTAAACATGTTCATTTAATTTAAAGTGCCTAGCCATGTGCAGTTATTCCTTCAGAGGGAACACAGCAAATCTGACTGCAGTAGATCTGACAGAAAGGCATAAAAGTTGTTAATCTATACCTCTGTTTGTTTTCTGTTTTCTGGTGAAGTCCACACCAGTCAATTGTCAAACTCATACAATCCAATATCCAAAATGTAATTTTTCCTCAAAAAACTTTTTGCCGTTATGTCTCTTGAACTTTTGACCTTGCTACTGGCAGCTCTCCAAATTTCCAAACAGAGCTACGTGTTTGGAATTCTCCTTTAAACACACAACCAGATTCTAAATGTATTAGTTTTCTGTTTTTTACAATGTAAATGGCACTTATGTAGTGATGGAGAAATACTGTAACACAAATTGTATTTATTGGCACATTCTCATGGCACCAGCTGTCTCAGCAGTTGTCTGAAATGCTAAGTTTGTAACACTTTTCTTTCAACATTCTTTCACAGATGAAAGCAGTTGCTGGGATGAAGATGTCATACAACTTGCAGCAGGCCATCGCGCCGTCTCGCAGAACCATCATAAGAGGTTTCAGACAGGATGAGACTCACTCAGCACTCTGCTCCCACCTCTTCACTATGATCCGGGAACCGGCAGCACCGGAGGGCGTTCCTCATCTCACTGCTTAACCTCTTTGATGACAGTTCTGTGAGTAAAAACCTGCACTCATCTTAACACACCTTGGCTCTGCTCAGTGTAAAGTACTCTATCTTCATTAACGACATGCCAAGTAAAATCTACTTGGCCAACAGTGTGTCTTGGCACAAAATGTAATAAAATGTGTAAGTGTTAAATATGACTTAGGATACAGGCAACTTAACTTTAAAGCAATACATTTAATAAAGATACGACAAACATTGTGGTCTTAATTATTTTACTGTCTTGCTAATGTAATAAGACTAGGTTATTTTTGACCATGTATGAATAGATGAAATTCTAATGAGCAAACAGTGCAATTAGAGATTGTACCAGGCACTGACTGTCACTCATGCTTTCCCCCTCTTTCCTTTATTTCTGCAGAAGACGGAAGTAAACATGCTGCTGTTTGTAGCAGACAACCTCGCCTGTTTCCCATACCAGAGCCAGGAGGAGCCTCTCTTCATTATGCATCACATAGACATCACCCTGTCTGTTTCTGGTAGCAACTTGTTGCAAACCTTCAAAGAGGTAGGATAGCATTTTTAAAAGTAGCTTGCTTGTTTTGGGGATATGTGTTCCTCCAAGGGGGTTGAAAACACAGGGCTTAAAGTATTCCGGCACCGTGCCGGCGCGCCATGAGGAAAATAAATAAGTAAATTTGGGAACTTGCATGCGGTTTGATTGTTTCAGTGGTTCATTAACTCGTTGGAATGAGACATAAGAATAATGGTAAAGATAACAGTAATGGACAATTCTGCTCCCTGTAAGGAGAACGAAGAGGAAAAGTGCTTTGGTGCCTACAGTAAAGACGCAGTTCAACACGCTGAGTTATTTTTAGTATGATTGTTTTGACCACTGTTAACAACTCTGGGCTAACACACAAATTCATCAACTGTATAGATGGACGACTAATCTAATGGTAATTTAGCTAGCTAGCACACGTTGAGTGCAGATTTGAGTTGTGCATGCGTCACATTGCGACAAGTAGCCCACAAGGCGTTTTTGAAATGACTGCTAGCTTAGCTGCAAGCTAGCAATCAAACACAACAAAGACTGTCAGTTGAATGGTGTTTTGAGCCAACGTTAGCAATCAAACTATCATACATAGCTAAAACGATTTTGAAATGATTCCCATCTTCTGTTATTGTTTGTAATAAGAAAAGTTTATTATTTCATGGATTTCACAAATTTCAGTATGACACGTTATGCTGTAAACCGTTTAAATCTGAGCATGCGCATGGAAACGAGAAGCCGTTTAGCACTTAGCTGCAGCGTATGTAAGGAAGATACTCAATGTACGGCAGCAGTGGTAAGAAAGTGCTCGCTAGTCAAAGCTTTGTTCCGTGCATTCTGTCATACGAGTATGTTACCGCTGCACCTTTACTGACCAACCATGTTTGTGATAAAAACAATACGTGTGTGCACGATCATAGCGGAACACGAGTTGTCATTAACGATGGCCACTGTGTAAAATATATCTAAAGCCCAAACTGCCTTGACAAAGCTGTCTGTTTGGAATCAGCGTGGCCGTTATTTAAACATAACGGCCTTGTCCCAGAGTTTAGACGTCTAGCTATGTGAAAAGCTAAACAAAGAATAGTTTTTAATAAATGTACATGAAGCAACTAATGCCAACATGGACAAATTGAATGTACAAAGTTGCTTTGTTGGTGATGACCTGGCCAAAGTAACAACAAATCTAGAAAGTTTGGTTTTCACAATTGTTCAATGTAGGATTATGATATTATTGCAATATGAAAATCTACATTGACTCTTAATTCAATATATGGTTGGAAGAACTAAAAATTATCCAAAACTTTTTACTTCTTAAAAATTGACTTTTATTATTGTGTAATGTATAACGACTTTAACTGTTTTGCCAGTGAAATTAACTTTAATGAGTGCATATCAAAACATTGTACCCATTGTACCAACCCCTTCTAGAAAAAAAAGTTTCAGCCTCATGATTTTTTTCACTTTAAGCCCTGGAAAAAATCTTCAAAAGCAAATTTTGTTTACAGTTATTTGTATTTGATATGGATTTTTATTCATTTCTACTGTCCAGCTTCTGCTAAAAGAGCCGAGGCGTAAGGAAAAGAAGGTAAAGGTAAAGGAGTGGAAGAACACGTCAGATGGGGAGGATGAAGAGGAGAAGATGAACTGCGATTCTCCAAGGAGCAATGATGAAGAAAACAGTGACAGTGACGGTGTGGTACGGCGGCCTAAAAAGGCCAGAAAACCTGTTACAGACTCGGAGAGCTCAGAGTCAGAAACTGATCTGGACGATTTGGATTTGGAAGATGTGGAAAAAGTAATGAGGCTCGTCCCAGATAATCCCACAGGTCTCTTGGACTTTGCCAATTCTGTTCAGGGCATCCTGTTGCTGCTGGTGCTCAAACAGCATCTGAAGAACCAATACGGATTCTCTGACGGGTAAGGTTTACATGATCTTAATTTCTGTACAGCCTTTATCTAATTGACTGTAATATCTGATTTTCTAAGTGTGGATTAGTTTGAGCAATTTAAACCTTCAGCCACATTGGGAATTACATGACCTCTGTAACTCAACCTTTTTTGTCTTCCAACAGAAAAATTCAGAAGTACTCCCGACAGAGTCAGCCAAGGTGTACGATAAGGCAGTGAACCGAAAAGCAACATTAACTTCCACCCACGACAAACCATCGACTTCATCTCCAACAACATGGCTCGCGCCACACTGACAAATGATGTCAAGAAGCGAATTGTCAGACAGTACCTAGATGTGAGTAATAAAGCTACAGTATATCAAACTTTCATTGCCACTGTTCTATGTACTTCATAGATTGCCATCATTTGATTAATTTGTTTTTTGGGTCTTCTCAGAAGTTACATCAGGATTTAAAAATAAAGTTAGTTCTAATTATCTGAAGAAAGTCATAAATACACTGTAAACTGTGCCAAGATTGAGTTGGCATTCAAGGAAGTTCAGTATTTCATGTTAAATTATGTTTTGACCTATAACTAGGCCCTGCGGTGGGTACGGGCTGTGCCTTCATAAATCTACTACGCCTCATGACAGAGACCATTCTCTAGCCCTCACACAATTTAACTTTAAGCTGGCTGCCTTTATCTCTTACTTTCACCCGAGTATACAGATGATACTCGCGGCCTGACCAGGCCTTATATCTACATTGTATCTGCTTGGGCTTAAGAATCGTGGCTGGCCCCACTGGCTTGAGTTTTCCCTTCAAATCATTCAATACCCGTTAGTTTCTAATGGTTACCCAAACTCGGTTCTGTCGTGTTCTTTTGAGGTTGAGGTTTAAATGCTGCAGACTGTTAGTTTCTTGTCTTTTACCTCCGCATAGTTCAAGGTTCTGATGGAACATCTGGACCCAGACGAGGAGGATGAGGAGGGAGAAGCGTCTGCTAGCGCTAACATCAGAAACAAAGCCATAAATGCCCTACTGGGAGGCTCCGGCCCCATGTCAGGACCCAGTCCGCGCAATCAGGCAGGACCAGAGACAGATGACGATTATAGTGACGACGAAAGGACCCCAGGGGTGAGAGCAATAGACATACACGCTATCTATTAAATCCAATTTGAAAATATGGGGAGAAACAGTGCAACCTTTTTGTCTTCTGTCCTCTCTGCAGTCCTCTCGAAAGTCAAGGCGAGCTGGTGACTCCTCTGACCCCGGCCGTATGAGTGAGACATTGGAATCTATGGATGTGATTGCCCTTTGCTGCCCCAAATACAAGGACCGGCCGCAAATAGCTCGAGTCATCCAGAAGACCTCCAATGGATATAGCATCCACTGGATGGCCGGCTCCTACTCAGGGCCTTGGGCAGATGCCAAGAAACGCGATGGCCGCAAACAGGTGCCTTGGGTGGACACTATTAAGGAGTCGGACATCATTTACAAGAAGATTGCCTTGACCAGCAACCACAAACTGAGCAACAAAGTAGTACAGACTTTACGCTCACTGTATGCAGCGGGAAGGGGGCTAGCTAATGGCTCCGTGTGGCGGTTTTTTCGGGGTTTCATTTCTTTTTTCTTTTTTGGTCCCTTCTCCATTTCTACTTTATCAAAAATCCTCCTCTTCCCTGCTCCTACTCCTCCTCCTCAACTTGCCACCTCCAACAACACAGCCAAACTTCACTGGATTCCTACCCTCCTCCGCTCCTTCCTCATTTTTGTAAGAAAACAAACACAAGAGGGCAAGAATATTTGACACTACATACTTTTTCATGAGTTATTCTTGCAAAAATGAAAAATGACACAAAACATAAGACTTATTATATTAGAGGGACTGCTCACGTTTTGTTTGTGTACAAGTGAAGAGGATAGAATCCAGAAGGCATTAAAGGAATAATTCACCCAAATTATTCCTTAAAAAGGCTATCAGAAAAGAGACCTGGAGGGAAATGTTTTGTCAACATTGTTGTGGGAGCTCCTTCGCTGTTGTGCAGCAGATTCTAGTCACTCATTTCTACTCCCACTGTATTATAGTTTAACACAACAAAAAACTAAAATGTTTATATCTCTGAAGACAAAAAAGCTGTAAAAAAAAGAATAAAACCTTAAGTGAATGTTGGAAATTAGTCTTTTTGATGTTCTTATTAAAGTGTTTTGGAGTTTATTATACTACTATCACCCTGATGGTTTTTTTTTCCTTTTAGCTTTTAGATATTTGAAGGAAAAAGTAGAAAAAGAAAAAAAAATAAGATTTTTTATTTTTGTTCACTTTTATTTGTCCATGCTGTACAATGGCAGAGTCCTCTGAACATAATTTATTCTATTTCGAACTACGCATGCAGTATATGTGGCCTATTGCAGGAGGATATTTTGTAAATGTAGATTTTGTTGTATTAGGTCACCCTAGTAATAAGAGGAAAGGGGATTCATACCCTTTTGGTGGAACAAATACTGCAATAAATTTTCTACTTCTTTGTCACTTGTCTGCTCAAAGTGTTAATCTGATCTTTTCATTTTGTAAATGAAGAAAAGTTTAAGACCTAGATACTGCTAAAACACACAGGCCTGAAAGGACTAAGGGTTGATCATTACATATGAGGGAGAAAGCCTACAACCCTTCTATTAGTATTTCTGTACAGAGATTTCAAAACAAACAAAATCTGAAAGTATATTCATAATTTGTGGTTTAAATTGTTTCTATAAAATTTTAAAATTATCATAGAATTAATTTTTTTTTAAACAAATTGTGCCCTTTGGAGAATCAGGCCAAACTACTATTTTTTATTTCTTTGTTTAACCTTTATTTAACCAGGTAGGCTGTTGAGAACAGGTTCTCATTTGCAACTGCCAGCTGTCCAAGAAAAGTGTACAAGACAACATATAGTTTCACATTCAACATAGTACAAGAAAACAGAATACAATACAAAGGTACAGATTAAGTAGGCAGTTCAAGCCGGTGAAGGTGTAAGTAAGTCGATGGGTATGCGAAAGTGGTATGGTGATAACACAATAGACATGAAATAATGCTGAGAAGTAGTGAAGAGCCAGAATACAGTTAGTGCCAATTAAATTGTGGTCAGAATAGTGATATGTTTCCAGTGATCAGTGTTAATGCAGTGTATATAAATAGTCTATATGAATGCTGAGAAGTGATGAAGTCAATATACAGTGCACGATGTAATCTGGTTAGAGATGTGGATCAGTAATAACAGTAAACATGAACAGACAATCTGTCAATCTGTCAAAATGCTGTAAATAATAAAGAAGCAATATACAGTTAGTGCAAATATTTTTCTAGCTAGGGCGATAGAAACATGAACAGGATGCATGGAAAGACGGTCCTTAAATGCTGCGATGAAGTAGAGAGTATTTACAGTATAGATAGTGATGTTGAACAATCGTAGCACAATATAAATCAATAGAAAGAAATATTTAAATGCTGAAATGTAGTAAAGAGTCAATATTAGTGCAGGTTGTAATCTGAATAGCGACGTAGGTGTAGAAATGAGTAGTATGAAATATTAATAGTAGTATAAAAGAAATATAGTTTTGCTTGCCAGGTGTTAAAGCGTGTAAACAGATATGTGCAAATGTGCAATGGGGCTTGGAAAACCTAACATCACTATGTTACTATGTTGATTCATTAAATACAAAAGCAGTATGATTACTTGTGACACATCTAAATCAGTCAGATACCATTATGGGATTATTATGGAAATTAGCCAACATTTTGAATCTTCTATTTATGCAGCTAAGTGTTTCCCTCAACGTTTTAGATTACATTTAAAGTTACAAATATTAGTTTACAATGTCTACATCAGTGAGGTATTAAACTGCTCTCACTCCAGATGATTTTGTTATTGTGCGTGTCGGTGTCGCTGTGGACAAATCCGATTATTTGTAGAGCGCGTTACGAACCCTTTTGGATCAAATCGCTGTCCGTACTCTGGTGATGTCACCGCCAGCCAGTATTTTGTATTGCTTTGGCGGGGTTTGTGACTTCGTCCGTTTGCATCATTTTGTAAACGTTAACTTTCCAACTACACAATATGGAGCGGTATGTCTTAAATTAACTAAGAGAACTTCTTAAATCAATTTTGTATCACTGGAAACAATCAGCAAATAACAGTCTGACGAAATGTAATAGTTTTGGTAGCTTGCATGAGATATTTACGTAAACGTTACCAATCGCCGTTGTTGTGACTTCACTTTAACGTAGCATTTAGCTAACGTTACCGTTATTGTAAAAATGTTACCAACCGTAACAATTACCTTACGCCAGCATTACTTCCTAAAAACGATTATTATATATAGCTATGTTGTGTTCTGTCTACCTAGTTAATCTAGCTAAACCACTGAACTAGTAGCTAGCTAGCTAACGTTTAGCTAGCGCACAACATACACCGATATAACATTACTGACAGACTTCACGTTAACGTCTATGTGGCCGTATGTGACATTAATTTCAAAATATAGCTAGCCAACTAGCTAACCAACATTATCGCACTAACATGCAGTTGTATATGTTTTGGTGGACTTTGTGAAACAGTAGAATAACGTTATTACACGTTTATTATTTTGTAATAATGTGTGATCTAGTGGAAGGATGAGTCGTGCAACGCTAGCAAGCAGCAGATCATCGGACCTGCCTATGCGAGTTCAAGACAGCAACAGGATGAGTATGGCGTACACAACACCCAAAAGGTTGGTTTGAAGTACCAGAAACTTGTTTTATGCCCATTTGTGGTTGTTATAACCTGATGTTAGCGACATCCTAACAAAAACTAACGTTATACACTTTGCTTCTTGAACAGCTACTTCTAATTACTTTTTTGTATCTATCTAACTAAAGTTACACTGTAGACAAAGGATTTTATGTTTACTTTCATGATATTTCCTATATGTTTATCGTTTATAACAAACGGACACAAACACTTGGGCATTATTTAGCTGGAGGCTTCATAGTTTAGCTAGACCTCTAACGTTACTTATTTGTGGCATGAGGTGATATTAGAAACATGATCATGTGACTCAGTGAAGACACAAGAGAAATTGATTATTGGCTGCGTCTTTAAATGTGAGTCAGCAAGTGGAATACATCAATTTATTCACGTTTATGTTTCTTTACAGTAACATGAAACAGCCTTCCTTTGGAAAGCTTAACATACCCAAACCGCAGTCTGTGAACTCTGAAAGGCGAACCAGCTTCTTTGGTGCACGGTATGTGAATAATATTTAAGAAATGTACAAAGTTGCTATCCAATGTACTTCACATAGAAGTGTTAACAACTATAAAACACTGAGAACATACAGTAGATATAGGCAATACATCAGTAAAACTGGACAAAGCCAGTACAATTACAATAGTAGTAAGATGAAATTAAGTGGTAAAAATGTATAGTCTTTACGTTACACAATGAGTGATGACCTCAAAGACACTAATACCGCTGTAAAAACCTCTGACTGGGCCTTTAGTTACTTAAACCAGTGTAACAAACACACATTAACAGAATAGATGTGGTACTAAAAGGTACTGAAATGAGTAAACTAGAAGAGACTTTATTCGTTATCCTACACAGATTTGTTGTCTTTGTTTTTCTTTACCACAAATACATTTATAAAATGTAATTATTTAGATGCAGTTGAAATTAATTAATTTGCAGTCAGCCTAATATGTTTTTGTGCACATTTATTAATGTATGCTTATTGCTCAAGGACCTCTCGTGATTGCTTTGATTCACAATTTTTGAAAAATATATTTGAAATTGAAATGAATAGTGCTTGAAAAGTACTTGGAATTCCTTGAATTTCATTTTGAAATGTATGAACATGATTGAGACATGAATTGATATTTGACATTGTGATATGTTAATATTTTGTCTGCAGGACTAGCGGAGCCAGCATGCCTCGCAACAGCACCATGTCAGGGTTTGGAGGAACCGATAAGATCAAAGACACCAGACCTCTGCATGATAAATCCTATGTTCAGCAATGTATCAGACAGCTGCACGAGGTAAAACACTTTCTTTCTCAGTCCATGTAATGTACACACACACATGCGCACACGTACACTGATAGCTTAGTTTGTTTACATTACATGTTTGTACATTAAATCTGCTGTGTGGGATATGAAAATGAAATATGTTGGTGCCCCTTAGTGGTTGGATCTGAAAATTCACTTGCTGGCAGACAGCAACAGGCACCTTATCCCATTTCATTGAACTGCTGCTGAGCATTACTGCGATACACGTAATGGACACATTTTCCACATAGAGGTCTAAAGGGCTCCAGCACTCTTGATTTTACAGTCTCACCACTATACTATCATAATATCAATATTGGCTGATATCGGCTTTGTAATTTATTTATGTTACTACATTCATACTGATTAATTAATATTGCTCAATGGGAAATCTAAATGTAACTTAAAGTTTTTGTACCTGCATTTACAGCAAAAAAAAAGTAGTATAGATGTTGGTCAATATGAGTAGGAATCCATAATGTCGTTCTGTCCAGCCTGATATTCTCTCATGTCTTTCTAGTTCTTGACAGAGCACGGTTACCCAGGCACTCTGTCAGCCAAGACCCTTCAGTCTCCCTCTACCAAGGAGTTTGTGAAGGTGTTTGAGTTTGTCTACCGTCAGCTAGACCCAACCTTTGAGATGCCAAATCTAAAAGTTGAGGAGGAGGTTCCAGCTATGCTTAAAGCCCTCAGGTAAAAGACTGTCTTTAAGTATTAATAAGAATATTATGTATTTATATTTCTTTGTTTAATTTAGTACCTCAACAGTCTTAAGTGCATTATTTTAACTTTTTTAAATCTTATAGCGCCTACCCGCTCTGTTCGACTTGACTCGGTCACAGTGCCCCTTCCTTCTTTTTTATTTGATGTATTAAGATTTAGTACGGCCTCATGCGTGAGGCGAGCGTGGCCGGTCGTCATAGCAACGCCGCAGGAAACTGCGGTGACCTAACGCGACACACACGTCAAAGAGGTGTGTTGTTTTTGATTCTTGGTGTGGCAACAGCCAGAAGACACATTTTGTTTCAAAAGAAGCTGGAGGCAGCAAAAAACAAACAAACAAAGCTGGCTAAACTATTTGAAAATGGCAAGTTTGTTCAAGACACCCCCGTCTGTTGCAAGCAATGATGACGCGGTGATTAGTGACGATTCTCTCCGACCTATCAGTAGTCTGCAGGTTTACTTGTCGCCTTTTGGTATCGCCTCAGCTCACTTGGAACCACGACGGAGCTGATATTTAAAAAAAAAAAAAGGTACCCGTTAGGTCACAGGGACTTTTTTTCGTAATGGAAAACCAAAAAGTAGAGGCGAGTCAAGCAGGTACCATGTAATGAAAAAATGCCATTAGAAAGCTCTTGGTGGCCTAGGACTTTAGCACCACTTAAGGATTGGGGCTAGGTTAAAAGTAATAATACAAAGAACAATGGAGTGAAAATCCTTAAAAAAAAAAAAGGTTATAGTATCAATTCATTGTAAGTATCTTACTGTTTGTTAGCCTTCATGTTGGCTCATCTTCTATAGTTTAAGAAATATTGCTGACTGTCTTTATGTCTCCATATTTTTGGTTTAAGGTATCCATTTGTTCTCTCCAAGTCTTCAATGTATTCTGTTGGAGCCCCTCACACCTGGCCTCAGGCCCTTGGGGCTCTCATGTGGCTAATTGAGCAAGTCAAGGTGAGACGCAAACAACACTTTTATAATAAGAATCACAGTGGACTGTTACTATCTAAAACCATGTTCATTTGCATTGGATTTAGAATAAACTGATGTCATTTTCGTCCTTATTATGTGTGTCAGAGCAACTGGTGTTTGAGTAAGCAGGGGCTGCTATTCAGTGACTTCTGTGAAGACACTGATATCGAGGAAGGGGCTGAGTATAACCAGGTACCCTGACTTCTTTTAACAGCACCATAAGGCATGAACCCTTAAAAAGTTAGAGACAATGTATATCTGTTGCTGGAATCCAACACAAGACCTCTTTGTTACATGGTTGCTAACAGTTGTGTGTTTTTCTTACTTATACAGTATATTACAAAGACATTCAGGTGTTTTCTCTGTATTTTTACATTTTCTCTTATTGTTTTATCTGTCTCAGTCTAAAACATTTTTGTATTTATTTATTTATTTATGTTTATCTTCTCTTTCACGCGTCACTGTGCAGCTCCTCTTGGACTACAAAGCTGAGACATACTCCAGGTTCATGCAGGGTGAAGACACATTTGATGACGTGGATGAATTATTCTTCAATAAACTAAGTAAGCACAGTGTCTCTATGAAATTAGTTGTTTTTTTTTTTAAGAAGGAATTGCTTTCTATGTATACAGTGAACCCTCGCTATATCACGGTTCACCTTTCACGGTTTCGCTGCTTCACGGATTTGCATCGGGCATTGTGTTCTGCATTCTGCAAACATAATCAATGGTGGCATGTCGGTTTATAAGAATCTTTTTGCCCAGAAGAAAAAAGAGCGACAACAACTACCGATAACTATGTTCTTCTCTCGAAAAAAACACACCTGCACCGCGGGCTTTAGAAGAAAAAAACGCTACAGAGCGGAGTCGGGGTGCAGCGGCTCAGTCAGAAGAGCAGGGAAATACACCTGAGTCACGGTTTTTCCTACTGTACTTTACTTTGTATTTGTTTTCATAATCATTTTTCATTTTCTCCCGTTCCAATGACTCTGGTCGCGGTGGGGCGCGGGTGCTGATCTCCGCAATTTGAAGCCTTCAGTTCGTATTGATTAAAATTATTATTTTACAGTACAGTAGTTATTTGTAAAAAAACATTTATACAGTACTTTTATTTGTTAAACAAATGCTTGGGCCTGTAAAAAGGTTTTGTTCTTTGGTTTCAGTGTATAATGGAGTATTTCATTGTATAATAATGGTTAAAAAAAAAGGTTACTACTTCACGGATTTCACTTATCACGGGTTCTTCTTGGAACGTAACCCCCGTGATAAACGAGGGTTCACTGTATTCGAGCATAATGTTAGTTCAGTTTTGAGTCCCCTTAAAAAAAAATCTAGATATCAAAAAATCAACGTGTGTGTGTGTGTGTGTGTGTGTGTGTGTGTGTGTGTGTGTGTGTGTTTTCACAGAGAAACTTTACAACGTTGATGAAGCCCTGCTGGCCTCGATGGAGGAGAAGTACAGAATTCTCAGTAATGAGGTTGAACAACTGGAGAAGGAGAGCCGGACGGTCAGAAGACCTTTTTATTGACAAATCTCCATGTGCACAGATTAGATTATGATTTTAAAATCTTGCTATTTCCAATTACATTTATTATATACAGTAAGGGCTATTGTACTGCATCAATTCAAGGTAAAAAAGACCCACATCAAGATGTTGGGTCTGGGAACTCGCCATAGGCAGGGCTCAATCCGAGGGGCAGGATAAACGGTTGTCTTTCAAATTCCCATCTTCCTTTTTTAAGAATGACTTCACAGCTTGCCTTCCAGTCTTTCAGAGTTGTGGACAAAGCTGATTTCAAAAAGCCGCTGTTTGCTAGCAGCAGCCGTCTTCTTTGTTTTCAAGTAGCAGGGAATTCACGCAGAACCGTCGCAACTCTGCCATCATAATGTTTAGCCCACCCACCGACTCTATACATGATGGGATTGGCCTGACCAGAATTTTTTTTTTCCAGCTTGAGAGTTGCTAGACTGACCCTAGTTGTAAATTACATTTGCTGCTGCTAGGGTGCGTCTAGATTTCTAGGCAATGAAAACCTCCAGGGGCTGAAAAATGAAGCCTACTCAAAAGTACCAAAAACTGCAGTTCCTCAAATGGCCACTCGAAGTTGACTCCAAAAGATGGTCAATCCCTGTAGACCCTAATATTAAAATGTCCAACTTCAGAGCAGAAATAAACATGTTTAAACCCTGGTACAAACTAAAGAAATACTAAATCTAATGTCCCCCTTCATGTCAACTGTGTATATACAGGTAAAAGCCAGTAAATTAGAATATTTGGAAAAACTTGATTTATTTCAGTAATTGCATTCAAAAGGTGTAACTTGTACATTATATTTATTCATTGCACACAGACTGATGCATTCAAATGTTTATTTCATTTAATTTTGATGATTTGAAGTGGCAACAAAGGAAAATCCAAAATTCCGTGTGTCACAAAATTAGAATATTACTTAAGGCTAATACAAAAAAGGGAGTTTTTAGAAATGTTGGCCAACTGAAAAGTATGAAAATGAAAAATATGAGCATGTACAATACTCAATACTTGGTTGGAGCTCCTTTTGCCTCAATTACTGCATTAATGCGGCGTGGCATGGAGTCGATGAGTTTCTGGCACTGCTCAGGTGTTATGAGAGCCCAGGTTGCTCTGATAGTGGCCTTCAACTCTTCTGCGTTTTGGGTCTGGCATTCTGCATCTTCCTTTTCACAATACCCCACAGATTTTCTATGGGGCTAAGGTCAGGGAGTTGGCTGGCCAATTTAGAACAGAAATACCATGGTCCGTAAACCAGGCACGGGTAGATTTTGCGCTGTGTGCAGGCGCCAAGTCCTGTTGGAACCTGAAATCTCCATCTCCATAGAGCAGGTCAGCAGCAGGAAGCATGAAGTGCTCTAAAACTTGCTGGTAGACGGCTGCGTTGACCCTGGATCTCAGGAAACAGAGTGGACCGACACCAGCAGATGACATGGCACCCCAAACCATCACTGATGGTGGAAACTTTACACTAGACTTCAGGCAACGTGGATCCTGTGCCTCTCCTGTCTTCCTCCAGACTCTGGGACCTCGATTTCCAAAGGAAATGCAAAATTTGCTTTCGTCAGAAAACATGACTTTGGACCACTCAGCAGCAGTCCAGCTCTTTTTCCTTAGCCCAGGTGAGACGCTTTCGCGCTGTTTCTTGGTCAACAGTGGCTTGACACGAGGTATGCGGCAGTTGAAACCCATGTCTTTCAAGCGTCTCTTGGTGGTGGATCTTGAAGCACTGACTCCAGCAGCTGTCCACTCCTTGTGAATCTTTTTTTTCACAATCTTGACTAGGGCGCGGTGATCCCTATCGCTTGTACACTTTTTCTGACCACAGTTTTTCCTTCCCTTTGCCTCTCTATTAATGTGTTTGGACACAGAGCTCTGAGAACAGCCAGCCTCTTCAGCAATAACCTTTTGTGTCTTTCCCTCCTTGTGCAATGTGTCGATGGTCGCCTTTTGGACAGCTGTCAAATCTGAAGTCTTCCCCATGTTTGTGTAGGCTTCAGAACTGGACTGAGAGACCATTTAAAGCCCTTTGCAGGTGTTTTGAGTTAATCAGCTGATTACTTTGTGGCACCAGGTGTCTTCAAAATTTAACCCTTACACAATATTCTAATTTTGTGACACACGGAATTTTGGATTTTCATTTGTTGCCACTTCAAATCATCAAAATTAAATGAAATAAACATTTGAATGCATCAGTCTGTGTGCAATGAATAAATATAATGTACAAGTTACACCTTTTGAATGCAATTACTGAAATAAATCAAGTTTTTCAAAATATTCTAATTTACTGGCTTTTACCTGTATAATTCACCCGTTTAAATGTAATCTTGTTAACTTGAGAGTAACACTAAATCAGACAGATAATGTTCTGTCTTCTTCTCCTGGACAGGACCGTCTAATGACCAAGAGGGAGGAAAGGATACAGCTGCAGGCCGACCTCAAGAAACTCCAGAGTTTTAAAAGCAGCCTGGAGTCCCATAAAGCCAACCTGGAGAACAGAGATTCAGAACTGAGGGATGAGCTGGAGACCACTGGTAAATATGACCATGTCCGTCAGCCAGTTCTTTGGCAGGATGCCCAGGATCCCGTGGGCATCTGATGATGTCTGGATCTCAATAACTGGTCACCATGAAGGTGTCTGCACTAATGCAAAGTAACTAGAATTTCCAAGTTCTTAATGGGCCTGTGCACACTTGGCACCAACTAGGCCTGGGCACCGAATGTTTGTGTCATTATGCAGTTTGCACTAAAAAGTTTTTGTTGTTTGCATTCCTTTGCATTTTAGTTAGTTCAATGTACACAGTGTCATTTGTTTCTTTATTTATTATTTATAAAATGTTCATAGAGTTACAAAAAGGTTTCTCTTTTTTTGTTAATTTTGGCCAAGTTTGGATTGATACCAAAAATGAGCTTGCTCAATAGCAGCTGGCAGTGCCCAGGAGGTGAAGTGGCATCTCTCCAGCTACCAATCAGAACATAGTTATTCTGTAGTAACTAAACAATATTCAGGTTCAAATTAGCACATCGTTACCCATGTGTTTTAAATAAACTGTTATGTGGTCACAAGTGGGCTTATTTGGTCTTTTATAGTAACTTTGAACATCTCTTTCCAATCAGAAATGAGGATTGAATCTGATTTTAATCATGTTTTTTTTTCCTCTCTGTCTTTCTGCAGGCAGTCAACTGGAGACTCTAAAACATCAGCAAAATGAACTGCAATACCTCCTGCAGAACCAGAAGTTCACTCCAGCTGATGTTGAGCGGATCAACCGAGAGAAGAGAGAACTCCAACAGACCATCTCCAGTCTCAGCAAGTCTCTTGAAGAGGCTGAACAGCACAAGTGGAATGAGGAGATCGCTCTGGCCAAAGTGAATGAGAAGGTACTGTATGTACAGTGACTGTAGTATGCATGCACAGGAGGAGCAGGTATAGTCAACAAAATGTTGTTAAGATGGTGTATGTGACATATGACCACGTTTTTTTCTTAATAGTTGGGATTAAACTGTGATATTTTGTGTCAGTGTTTATTTTCTACCCAGTTGTAGTCAGTATAGATTGATAAAAGCAGATGTTTTTCATCCGGTGGCACACATTTTGACCTTTTGATTTAACTTGTTTTCTCGCCCCTCCCGTGTCTGTCTAATCCCAGGCAGGGTTGAAGGTAGCCGAGTACAACAAGCTGGCACGTAAACTGAAGCTGATACCACTGTCTGCAGAGAACGCCGGCGGCCATGATTTTGAGATCAGGCCGTGTGAATATGGACCCGGCAGCATGGTTCAGAATAAAACCCAGAGACAGGTATTTCCTGTTAATAATCCTGTTTAGCAGTTTTGTGAAGGATTTCAGATCAGTACAGACAAGACTACCTTGCTATCCCAATGCTTAGGTTATTTTCAGTTATGTGTAGCTTTGGACACGCATCTGTTTACAGTATACGTACTACAAATTAGATTTGTGTCTTGCATGTGATAATAGACTTAAATATTATGTGTCCTTGTTCTGATCTATGCTGGGTTGTAGATGCTCTTGAGAAAGCTGGTCTGTGACGTGGAGGAGGAGAACAGTCGATTAGCCAACATGAAACTCAGTCTGGAGGAGTCTTGTGAACAGGTAACAAAATCCTTATTGTTTTTGCTCTAACCTTTTCCCATGCTGACACAATATTGTCAAAGTGCATCTTTTTGTCAAATCACATTTGTCATTTTTAAATGTGTGTCTCTTTAAGGTGAATTCTAACATCTTGGACAAGTCCAATGACCTGAAGCACCTGAGGGAGCAGATTCGCAAGCTGGATGAACTGTTGGATTTTAACATGCAGGTATAGTCCATATAGTTTAGGCTGCTTAATGTTGGTGGAAGTGCCATACTGCATTCACCAGCTGGCACACATCGAGCACACTGAACCATATTTAGACAAGATAGCATCTGTGCTCTTAAAAGCTGAAAACAGGAATGCTTAAACATTTAATGTTGGTGACGTGCAGAAAATGCACAGTTGTGTCTCTTACATGTACTATCAATAGTTTCCTGTGTGTTTGTGTCTGTATAGGAGCTGGCCAAAGAGGAACAGGAATGGTTAGCAGAGGAGGAGTCAGTGGAGAACCATCGTAAGCTTCTTGAGAAGAAGGTTAATTTTGGATACGATGAGTCTGTGCAACAACTGAAGGCAGCGCAACAACAGTGAGTTACTGTTTTATTTATTTTTTATTCATAAAAAATATTTATGTCTTAAGAATTACTTCATCCCCCTGGAGACCATGGATAATACAAAACTGAAATACTGTTTGGTCTTGACATATCTGGCCCATTTATTCAAATTTTCATAAAAAAACGGATTTCAAGTGCTAATTTCATGCTTTTTGGCTTTTTCCCTTTCCTTTATTGTGTTATATATTTTTCTGTTTGCATATACAAGGTTTACAAAGTGAAAAAGCCCAATGTCCACCCCAAAGGACTTAACCAACTTCTAGCGAAAACACTGTTCACAAACTTCTCCAATCCCCTCTATTGTAGTCCGGCCTTTACTTCCGTGACAAACGTGCTTCACTTTGTAACACGCATTATAATGCTCGTCTAACTGCTAGCATGGCACGCCCTCAAACTCTGCAGCTGACTGGCTAGTAGTCCTTACCTAGCTACTGCACATGTAACTCCCAACAAAGATGGAATAGAAGTGAGATGCCTCACTCGGTAAATAAAACAGAGAGGTGAAAAGAGGAGCTGCAGCAATGTGCAGTACAACAAATATATGGTGTTTTCTGAAAATTAAACCATGTAAACCTATTCTGGTAATAACCTCTAAATACAATTATGGACCTGAAAATAAGCATTATATGAGCACTTTAAAATCCTCAAGGTTTCTATCAGTCTAAATTATGAGTTTTTTTATTTCAAAATAAAACACTTGTGGTTGTCTCTTCTTCAGGTACCACCTAGTGCTGCAGGAGACCAATGAGGAGAGACGAACAGTAGCCAACAACCTTGCGTCTATTTTTACCACGGCTACTAACCACTTATCAATCACAGAGGTAATGTTCTTACAAGTGTACTACTTGTTATTTGTTATAGCAAGAAAACAAACTAATGTATCAAAATAAGTAGATCTAGCTTTTTTTTTTCCTGTGCAAGCATCACAAGCACATGACATATAGGAACATCCTAAGTATTTCACTGTCACTGTAGCCATCATTGACTTAATATATTGAGACTTTTCAACAATACTTATGAGTTTGGCCCGTGTCCCATCCGCTAACATGGAGGGGGGGGTGGAATTTATGACATATGTTGCAGCCAGCCACCAGGTGGCCATCAAGATGTTTTACATTCACCTATACAGTCTGTGCATCAAGTCCTGATTCCTATACCGTAATGTGTGTAATATATGTGTGTACGGTACACAGAAGTCACAGTTCGGATCATTCCCCGGTTTAAGAGTCACGGTTCTGTGCAGGTTTAGTAAAGCGGGAAAACAACCCAAATGCATTTAATTTTATTTATTGTGAACTGACAGTAGTGAAAGTGTCAATGTCCAAACAAAATCCTTTTTCTGGGTACTGAGGTAATAATTTGCCCACTGGCAACTTTGGTAAACTATTTTCAGTTTGAAAATAAGGGACAGTTCAACCAGGTCTGTATTTCACTGTGGGACCACACTTTCCCAAAACTGCAACAGGTCATAATAGACTAAAACTGAAAGCATCTCTTATTCTTTGAAATTTGAAATATAGGTTTCTTTTTCCTCGTGCCGAGTAAGAGTAATGCTCTTGAATGTGAGTTAGCATGTTGAAAGTGTTTCCATTCACAACGGTGATGCACTGTCCTTGTCTTATACACTAGCACTAGCACTCAAATCAGCCTATTGTGCTAACCTCAGCAGTTCAGTTGAGTTCAATGTTGCTAACGCCGTACAGCTAAAAGGGTCCAGCAGAACTTGCACATGTCAACTCTGGTTCTGCATAATGTGCGTCAATCTACGTGCCGTGTAGTCCGCATGGGCCGGACCGTGACGTTTTGACGCAAAATGTTAATATGAAAACCGTTACAGCTCTAGTGTAATAAAGCCCATTGGCTCCTGTGGTTCTTGTACAACAGAAGTGCCTGGAGGATCTGCACGTCAGAGTGAAGCGTATCTGCTCTAAGGCTGTGGAAGAGGATGAAGCTGCTATAGTGAAGCTGCAGGAAACTTTGAAGAACTTCAGGTCCAAGGCAAACAGTTTGTAAAGTGAAGCGGGAGGATAGAGGCCTACAGGTCAGGGGCAGATCATTTCAGAGACTATGTAATTGTAGGGGAGTTTTCCCTTTCATTTGTGTTTTTAGTTAATTTCCATCTTGAAAGAAGAAACTTAATTCGATGGTTGAAGAATTGAGGAATTTTAACATCTTTTGTGTCATTTTATATCACTGTATACACTTCTGTTTTTTCATTAAAGAATATTGATACATACCTTTTAAAACCCTCCAGTTTCTATAAAATGGTTTAAAATATGGCAACAAGATGCCAGGGGAAAAAGTTTGTTCTGTTTAACACGGAAATAGATTTTAATCAATAATTTTAAAACTTACAAACAAAAGAAAAATGGTGTCTTAAGTTGTAGTCAGTATGTTGTAAACGTCCTCATTAGTGTTAGTACTGTAAGATACATCATCAGTCTTTCCCCACCGTGGTCTTACTGTACCTCATCAGATAGTAGTTGTGTTGTACCAAAGCCACTAGAAGGCAGCACACACCTGGTTGCTGAAACTCAAGTGTTCAGGTTGCTATACGTTCACATTTTCCTCTAGGAAACATTTTTCAAAACTTATGAACTGTTGGTTAACGTTGCAGTTTCTACAATAGCTACTTGGTTTCATAAAGTATTCAAACATTAACAAAAGCCTTGCAACAACTTTTTTGATCAAAGTAAGCACCAAATAAAATGAATCTCGATTGCAGTAGTAGTCTACAGCAGACAATACCATCAATTATTAATCAAATAAATACTAAGTGCTCCTAACTAGCTCTGTGGCTGAAGTCATTACAGCATCCCTTCAGCACCACCATCAGGCCAAATTTAATCAACTTTATACTTACACAGCTACAAATTGCTTAGTTTAAGCTGTTTATTTAATTTACTGTTTGGTTGTTATACAGTCTTGATAATATCAGATGTGTTTTAGACACTGAGCTTATTTAATATTTGTATTCTACAAACCCAGTCTGTGACTTTATGCATTTGACTTCAGTTAGATCTTGGTTCAGGAAAACACTGGTTACCAATGAAATAGCAGGCATAGTTTCCATTTGTGTCGGTCTCATTTATCTTATTGTTACTGAAGGCAATAGAGCATTTAACAGAACACATAAAATGGTCCCGGTACACGTTCTGCAATTCCCTGTTACATCCTGCTACGCTCTGCTGTGCCTTGTAACGCTGCACAGTGCCCTGCTATGCCATGAACTACTACCAAGAACTACTACAAACTACTATTTTTTGGGACTGTTATTGCCACTCTTCATTCTAACCCCAACCGGTCGTCAGACACCACCTACCAAGAGCCTGGGTCTGTCCCAGGTTTCTGCCTAAAAGGGAGTTTTTCCTCGCCGCTGTCGCACTGTTGCTTGCTCTGGAGGAAACTACTAGAGCTGTTGGGTCATTATAAATTATGGAGTGTGTTCTAGACCTACTCTATCTGTAAAGTGTCTCGAGATAACTCTTGTTATGAATTGATACTATAAATAAAATTTAATTGAATTAAATAAAACTGACTAGCTCATTAGTAAATAAAGTGATTATTATAAGCATTTATTATTTTAGGAGTTTTCTGTCATGGCAGGAGCATTTGTTGCAAATCATTTGACCTCTCTCTCTCTCTCTCTCCATCTCCATCTCCATGATGCTTTCTCAATGTCATGGTCAACATCACTCATTGTACCAGCTTCCAATGAGCTCTGCATGCTTGGCCAGCAGTATTAGTATTTAGTTACATTTATGTCCCATGCAGAGATCAAATCCAGATTTCTGTGGTAATCTGTACACAATTCAAACCACAATTCTAGTTTACTTTTAAGTTTGCAACTTAATTTTTTTCCTTTTGTGTTCTATAATATTGGCCCTGATCCAGTGATTGTCAGATCGGCCTTATGGAACTTTTGGTTTAATAGCCTTTTTCACAGGATCGTTTTGAAATAAAGTTTGTTTTTCTGGTTCAGCTGCTCTTGTTGGACATGGTGGTGTTGATTTATGATTTCACAAAAGTGCCTCTTTTTCCAATTTCCTCCTACTTTCAAGGGAGAATCTGCCCTACAACGGTACACTGTTAACATTGTCCAGTAGCTTGCAAACATAGTTTCTTGGTTCATTCTTTTTTTGGTTGTGTATTTTGTATTCTAGTTCCTATCAAGAAATGTCAAAGTGTACATGACTTGATACATCTCATAGAGAGATGATTTTGTTGCAGCCGTATTTCAGACCTTCAGTAAGTGTTATAAATGTCCTAAGAGTCTTAATTTGAAGCTATGCACTACGCTTTGATTTGTTACTTAACAGCTTTAGTGTTTCCCAGCCGGTAGTGTTTTGTTGCTCCTTCCACCTGTTCTGAAGCATTGCAGAAAATATAGTAGGAAATTACCTGCAATATTAGAAATATATGAAGTAAAATAATGGCTAGTTTATACAACAGAACAGTGAAATGCAACTACTGAGCAATTGTTTATTTTTCAAGCAAGCATTCACTTGCCCTAGTCTTTCAAATGTGAGAATTTTCAGCTTTTTCTCTTTTTCAAATTATTTTATTGTACACCTTTTGCACTGAAAAATTGTAACACATTTTCTACACAATGTTTTGACAAAAAAATTATTGGAGAAAACAGTCTGCAGATAAATAATAGTTAATTGAAATCCTGAAACACTTTGCACGATAACTCAACATCCAAGATATGTGATATCTATCAAAGGAGTATTTTCTTTCTGAAAGCGTGAACAAAGCTGAAGGGTGATCTTGGTATTTGGGGCGATGGCCCAACCCTTACACTTTTACAAAATGGCAATACAGTGAAATGGAAGACATTTTTTTTTTTTTTTTTTTTACGAGGGGAACATTTGAAAACCGTCAGTACTGAGAGCGTGAGAAAAATGTTTTGGCAGATGCGGTGAGGAGAGATGAGGTGATTGTGAGGGGCTCCGTCGAGAGAGGGAATGAAAAATGTGATGGATAACTTCCACAACTGGCAGAGGCAACCTGTGTGTGTGTGTGTGTGTGTGTGTGTGTGTGTGTGTGTTGGATGGGGTGTGCAGGAAGTTAAAGGAGAGGAGAAAGGCTGGTGTCGTGTGTTAACAGCTCCAGAGACTTAATTCAACTAAACAGGATAGACCTGGGTGTGTTTATCAGATCCCATATGGACAGGTGGGTTCCATCACTGCCATTTTACAAGACTTAAAAGTGAGTATGTCTTTGCATGTGTGAGAAAATGAATGTCATGATTTGTGTATCTTTGTACCCCCAGAGGCATGTGCATGTGTGTGTGAGTCCTTGTACAGGAATGTGGTTGCTTTTTTCTACATAAACCTGTGTTTGTGTTTTTGCCTGTTTCCATGCTCCTTTACATGTTGTGTTTGTGTTTCTTGTGGTCCTCAGCCTACGTGGACCTATTTTATCATGGACCATTGCGTTGAAAGACATGCACCATGAATTGTTAATACGCTGTATGTTCTTGCTTTCACACAAGGGAAGTCAATGTGATGGTGCCGACTGCAAAGGCCTACAGTTCCTTGCAAAAGTATTCACCCCTCTTGGCTTTTTATCTATTTGGTTACATTACAGCAGAGGTGCCCAGATTTTTTCATATGAAGGGCCAAAATAAATCTGGATGGAAGGCCACGGGCCAAAAAGAAATGTTAAACTCAGATTATGTACGTTTTAACTGCACAAAATGTACGTTTTGTAGTCATTATGTTTAAAATTAGAGGAGAATAAGCATGAGCATGTCAAATCCATAGAGGGCCCAAACAAAGCCTTTAGTTCATTTTTTTTAATCAGAATTTTATGTCATGGATCAGAACACAATAGCCTAAGTTGGTTAAGTGAAATGAGAAAAATATATACTGTACATAAAACTATTTTTTTGAAATAAAAAAAACCCCTGAAAATTGGCATGTGTGTATGTATTCACCCCTTTCTTTATGAAGCCCATAAAAAGCTCTGGTGCAACCAATTACCTTCAAAAGTCACATAAGTAGTGAAATGATGTCCACCTGTGTGCATTCTAAGTGTCACATGATCTGTCATTACATATCCACACCTTTTTTGAAAGGCTTAGAGGCTGCAGCACATAAGCAAGAGGCACCACTAACCAAACACTGCCATGAAGACCAAGGAACTCTCCAAACAAGTAAGGGACAATGTTGTTGAGAAGTACAAGTCAGGGTTAGGTTATAACAAAATATCCAAATATTTGATGATCCCCAGGAGCACCATCAAATCTATCATAATTTCCATTTCTAACTATAGTTTCTATCATAATCAAAAGGAAAGAATATGGCACATAGAAAACCTGCCAAGAGACGGCCGCCAACCAAAAAACATGGACCGGGCAAGGAGGGCATTAATCAGAGAGGCAGCACAGAGACCTAAGGTAACCCTGGAGGAGCTGCAGAGACTGGAGTATCTACATAGGATGATAATAAGCCGCACACTCCTTAGAGTTGGGCTTTATGGTAGAGTGGCAAGAAGAAAGCCATTACTTTCCGCAAAAAACAAAATGGCACGTTTTGAGTTTGCAAAAAGGCATTGTGGGAGACTCAAATTGTATGGAGGAAGGTGCTCTCGTCTGATGAGACTAAAATTGAACTTTTTGGCCATCAAAGAAATGTCTGGTGCAAAACCAACACATCACATCAGCCAAAGAACACCATCCCCACAGTGAAACATGGTGGTGGAGCATCATGTGTGGGGATGTTTTTCTGGTCAGAGTTGAGGGGAAAGATGGATGGTGCTAAATACAGGGATGTTCTCGAGCAAAACCTGTACCACTCTGTGCGTGATTAGAGGCTAGGACGGAGGTTCACTTTCCATCAGGACAATGCAAAAGCAACACTTGAGTGGTTAAAGGGAAAACATGTAAATGTGTTGGAATGGCCTAGTCAAAGCCCAGACCTCAATCCATTAGAAAATCTGTGGTCAGACATAAAGATTGCTGTTCACAAGCAAAAACCATCCAACTTGAAAGAGCTGGAGCAGTTTTGCAAGGAGGAATGGGAAAAAATTCCAGTGGTAAGATATGTCAAGCTCATGGAGACTTATCCAAAGCGACATGGAGCTGTGAAAAGGTGGCTGTACAAAGTATTGACTTTAGGGGGGTGAATAGTTGACTTTGACTTTTTCTGTTATTTTGTCCTATTTGTTGTTTGCTTCATAGTGAGAAAAAAAACATCTTCAAAGTTGTGGGCATGTTTTGTAAATTAAATAATGCAAATCCTCAAACAATCCATGTAAATTCCTGGTTGTGAGGCAACAAAACATGAAAAATTCCAAGGGGGGTGAATACTTTTGCAAGGCACTGTAACTCTCCGTGTGTGTATGTGCGTGTGGTTCTCACAGGGCCTCTAATAGAAGGGAGATGTAAGGAAGAGGGTACGTGATGGTGTGTGATGTGCACATGAGACAGACTTGAGTAAAAAAAAAAAAAAAAAGTTATCTTCTTCCCTACTCCATGACCTGAAGATATGTCATGTTGTTGCTTCACTGTGTACCACAAGGCTTTCAGCAGCTAATCTGTCATACCAGAAACAGCCAGACACAGTAGAGCGGCAAGGTGTTAATGTGGAGTCTTATTAGGGGTTAATCTCACCTTTTTGCCACTAGAATAATCAGTTCTACAGATGTGGGAGAGAAAGGGAAGATAAAGAGAGAAAGCGAGCTCTGTTGTATAATTCTATGCTCTCTATTTTCTGTCTCCCTGCTCCCTGTCAAAACACTATTGTGTAGCTGAAATCTGTCTTCCTTACCCCTACATTATTGCTAGCTCTGGCATTTTGATTTTTGTTCCAACAACTAATTGTCTCCAGATTTAGAACACAAATCAACGTCTGCTGTAGCTGTGACACAGACACGCAAAGAAATGATGCAACTGAATCAGATTTAAAAAACGTTTCTGTCACAGACAATTGTTGACATGTCAACTTTAGGACAATCATTAATAACAACACAACAATTATAGAAATAACACATCCTTTGTTGGCTGTCAAATATATGATACTATGCAACATTTGCTCCTTGCAAATAGCTTGTTTGGGGCTCATATGTAATGCATTGCTGATGTGGAAGCATATTTTGAGCAGGTTTCCTAGTGGAAGAGTCTTGTCTACGGATTAAAGATGTAAGAACTTGCAAACAGACATAGGAATGTTGTTGATCAGACAGCTTTGTATACAAATATATAATGCTAATAAATACACCAGGTCAAAGCATGTTACCGTAGAGTGTCTGCATCTGATTGTATTGTGCAGTGATCTGCAGCTGGAGGTGTGTTTCCTTACCACCATGTTCAGTTTCTCTGCTCTGCATTTTAAGTCAAGTCTAATACTTTTTTTTTCAATATCTTTTGAAGCACTATATAGTCATAACTTATTATTATACTTATTATTATAATAATAATAATAATTATAATTATTGTATGTTGAATATATGCTTTTTTTATACCTAATACATGTTATCTTCCTCAGGCAATAAAGTGCTAAGTAAAAAGTCTAGCTAGGTTTTGACTGTCTACCATTGACTGGACGTGTACTTTGGACCACCAATGCAACTCAATGCTTCCCATTTTCACTTCCATGTGCATGCTCTTCTTGTTGGACTATGGCTCATCTTTTAACACAATCAGGCTGTTAAAGGTCCCATGGCATAACATTTTTACTTGGAGGTTTTTTAACATTAATATGCGTTCCCCCAGCCTGCCTATGGTCCACTAGTGACTAGAAATGGTGATAGGTGTAAACCAAGCCCTGGGTATCCTGCTCTGCCTTCGACAAAATGAAAGCTCAGGTGGGCTTTTTCTGCTTTGCCCACCCAGAGAGGCTCTAGTGACTGTAATTCTGCACCAAAGCTGAATTT
This sequence comes from Percina caprodes, assembly GCA_013375575.1. Taxonomy (NCBI): domain Eukaryota; kingdom Metazoa; phylum Chordata; class Actinopteri; order Perciformes; family Percidae; genus Percina; species Percina caprodes. The sequence continues at coordinate 26,640 of JABXJD010003332.1, forward strand.
TGGGAAAGAAACTTCAGATATGGTATTAGGGGACCACTGAGGTCTATATAAAAAAAGACTTCAGATATGGTATTACGGGACCACTACGATCTATATAAAAGAGACTTTAGATATGGTATTAGGGGACCACTAAGGTCTATATCAAAGAGACTTCAGATACAGTATTAGGGGACCACTAAGTCTATATAAAAGAATCCAAAGAGCACCATGGCATGGGACTTTTAAGGCTGCACCTTCCCATGTCTTTACCCCTTTTTGGGATTAAGAGTTAATGTGTTAAGTAGAATGTGTGGTTCCCGGTCGGGATTTGGTCTAGTCGGGTCCGATCACTCCCACTTCTCACTTGGAGCTCTGAGGACACTGATTATAGCAGCACTCAACATCATCCACCAATCGGGGAGGAACAATCAAGCTCACCCAATATGCACCACCCATGCCAAATGAATCTAAAATCAATATGAGCATCAAAACTAACAACTTGATGCTCAGAAATACTTGGTTGTAGTTTGGTCTCCAGTGGACTACTTTAGCAAGTATTGGTTTTAAGCTTTTTCAGTGTTATTTATTTGCTCTAGCTTTTCCGATGTTTGCAACACAGATGGTAATAATAATCCTCCAAAGGATGTGACATTGATCATTATTTCTATTGAAAAACATCACATTTTCCTATGGATGACCCCTAAACCTATCTGCCAAATAAGCGCCTAAGTCTTTGAAAAACCCACAGAAAACACTTTATATAGGGTGTCAAATTGTCACTTGAGGCAGTCTGTGCTTTTTTAGGTGGATGTCAAATACTTCTGTAAGACATCATTCTACCACCAACATCGCCAAACTCCAACATTTACCCTGGCAGATGCAGAGAAGCTCGTACACGCCTTTTGTCTCCTCCAGGCTGGACTAACATAATACACTCCCCATCAGGATCTTTTGCAAGAGCATCCAGAGACTAAGATACATCCAGAACAGCGCTGCCAGGATCCTGATGAGGGTGCGCAAGCACAATTACATTACCCCCCCATCCTGAAATCTCTTCGCTGGCTCCCTGTTCCACTCAGAATTGAATATAAGGTCTCCCTCCTCACCCACCAGTGCCTTCACGGACATTCCCCCCTTTACCTAGAGGAACTCCTCAACCCCCCAGACGTCCTCACACACCCTCCGGTCTGCAACCACAAACACCCTCCAAGCCTCCAGAACCAAGCTCTGCAGCATGGGTGATAGGGCCTTTTCGTCTGCTGCTCCGAGGCTGTGGATCGCCCTCCCTGACCACCTGAGGGCCCCTCTACAGATGTTTTTAAATGAAACCTAAAAGCATATCTTTTTAAAAAGGTGTTCTATTAACTGTATCTCATAGGTTTTCCTTTTAACTATTTATTGATCATGATCTTTTTAAAATTTTTTAATTTTTTTTTTTTTAATTGCATTACTATATACTCTGTAGGACTTTGAGATTGCTGTAATGTAAAGTGCAATACAAATGTATTATTACTTGTTTTGTGCTGATATTGAGGTATTTTGTTGTAATACCTACCTAGTGTGTTCAACTAGGTTTAGCGGTGCTGTTTTGCTTGTGTTGGTTTTAAAGTTGCGCTAATTAGTGAGATTTTGTTTCTGTTTCTGTAGTTCAGTGATTTAGCTCTTTTAAGAGCCAGTCTTTCAAATACATTTATTTCTTTGTGTTGAGCATCACCCACAGGCTCTTTTCCCAGTTTTCCCCCCATTGTAGGTTGTGTACCTGATTTTGTTGATTAACGTTAAACTCTCTCACCAATAAATAACTTTTACCTGTTTTTATGTTGCTTTCCTTTCCTGTCATGGACTGGGTCATAAAACAGGCCCGAAAAGCTGATCCCCCGCCCACATCCACTGGATTCT
>JABXJD010001870.1:0-12500 GCA_013375575.1 Percina caprodes
CTCTCTTCAGGTTTGTCATCTTTTAAATTTCAGATATTCTTTCAGACATATTGTGGTCTTGTGAAAAGGTGCTTATATTTCTTCATCACTCTACCTTCCTTGATTCTTATTTCCTTTGAAATCACCCAGGTGTGTAAGGCCCACTCAGGGATCCTGGGGAAGGGCTTGGCCTTGTCTCACTCACCCACCATCCTGGAGGCCCTGGAGGGAAATCTGCCCCTGCACCTCCAAACCAATGAGCACTCTTTCCTTGAGGACTTCATCACTTGTGTACAGACCTCAAGTGGGGGACGTCTGGCCAGGTAAATGTTGTGGAGCCTGCACAGCTTTGTCTGTCTCTTGTCAATTGTAGTTACCTGACGAGACCAAAATATGCCCCATGCATTTACCGTATTGAAATATGTGTTGGTTGCACATTTTACTATTGCTTTCACTCTACAATTTACGTTTTGATTTATGACTCCCTCATTACAAATTAGTAATGTTCTACCCTCTCTCCATTTGTTCTTTTCTTCCATCCAGGTGGCTGCAGCCAGACTCTTACGCAGACCCCCAGAAGACATCTCTGATTCTGAACAAAGATGACATACGCTGTGGATGGCCAACTACTGTGGTCGTACAGACCAAAGACCAGTATGGAGATGTGGTGCACGTTCCTCACATGAAGGTCAGGATGGTTACTTTGGCTTTTCTGCTTCAAATAGTTAATATTATATAGAATTTAAATAATAATTTTGCATGCAATGGCAAATTTCTAACTTGTGTTTTGTATCTCTTAAATGTCCAGGTGGAGGTTAAGGCTGTACCTGTTTCCCAAAAGAAGTCTATGCACCCTGATAATGTGAAGAGGCTGCAGCGATTACCTGGAAGCTCCTCGCCTTCGTCTTCTGGCCCTGACCTAACCTTTGGAGGTTTGCCAATGCCCAAACTGGAGGCCACGTACGAGCCCATGATTGTGAAAGAGGCTCGATACATTGCTATTACCATGATGAAGGTCAGCCTAATGTAACTGGCTCATAACTCACTCACAACCTCACTTGTTTACATGCTGCATGTGCTCCACAAGAGGGAGCTATTTGGTCATTTTTAGATCTGAGGTTTGTACTACGGCATAAGATCAACATGCCCTGGATTTATGTCAGTTAGGCTTCACCTAACCTAACAACCGCGGCCCCCCCCTAAGCTGTGTCACGACGGTGGTTAACAACTAGTTTAATCAACCCAGGGTTTCCCAATCCAACGACGTGCTTGTTCACATAAAAGAGGCGGTGTTGCACAGCACAACCAATCACAAACATCTACTAGAGCCGCATATTTTACATAAGAAGAGCAAACTATAATTTTTACATAAATATGAAGAATACAGACACGGTTTTACAGGCAAAACGCAATACAGTCTCTGCTCACTAAAACAGGAAGGAAAGCTGGCAAACAAATAGTTGACGCTGTAAATGCGGAAATTACAACGCTAATCAGTATCCCTGACACAGGGAATGTTAACGGGGTTGTCGGTCTCTAAATGTTTTAACTTTTCTGAGTGCACCTCTCAAAGAACGGCGACGCCGTTATCATTCGAGTATTGATTGGTCAGTAGGCGGTGCTTTTACGCCGGTTAATCACCTGCTCCCAAGCAGGTTAAGTGTTCAGCATAAGTTACCACGGCAATTTAACCCGGTAACAAGTGATCCGCCGTTGTGATACACAAAACCCTAGGTTGAACCTGAAGTTACCTTGTTAACGCCAAATCTTGCTTTGTAGTACAGTCCTATGTTGTGTACATGCATACAGAGTAATGGCAGCTGCAATATTAACATGTGAGCCGCTTGCATTTTTAATAGCTACTTTTTTTCGTGTTTGCATTTTTTCATTGAACACTTCTAAGGTAAAATTAGATAATAAATATAAAATGTATTTTAATTGGAGAATATAAAAGAGAAAAAAAAAAGAGGGTAAATTGACTGAATAAAATAAAAACAAACATCATAATAGTTACCTATTCTGTTGTTACCTTCATACTTTTGCTCTTTGTCTTTTGTAGGCATATGAAAACTACTCATTTGAAGAGCTGCGGTTTGCTTCCCCCACCCCAAAGAGGTAAGTGAGGTTAATGCCGAAACAAAACACATTTTCCGGTAAGATACAATCTTCTTACGAAACGATCTTGTTGATTGATCATTTCCCACACAGACCCAGTGAAAACATGCTGATTCGTGCCAACACTGATGGAACCTACAGCGCCAACTGGACTCCAGGAGCAGTTGGCCTCTATACAATCCATGTCACCATTGATGGCATTGAAATAGGTATGTCAATGTAAAAGCAGCTGGTCTGTCTGTCTGAAGGATTTCCCACACATTAAATAGAAGATAACCGCTGATAACCATCACCAATCCCCACCAAGAGACCTAATGCAGTTGCTATGCATATGGTTTAATTCATATTTTTGAAAACATTAAAGCTTTTTCAGTAAAATACCTTCTTTTTATGTGGAGCTATACATCTTTTCTTTTAGATGCTGGTTTGGAGGTAGAAGTCAAAGACGCTCCCAAAGGCATGATACCACCTGGCACTCAGATGGTCAAACCAAAGGCGGAACCTCAGCCTAGCAAGGTGAGCTTTTTCTTTTGATTAACCAACCAGGGGGCATGAACATGCACATGAACACACATGTAACATGCATGTACGCATGCAATCACCCATCAAATACACCAGAGACCAGAAGTAATTTGTTCTGTCTTGTATACCTGTCAACACCATTTTGTAACTTTAACTTAACTCTTACCCTAAAAGCAGCATTAAGCGATAATTTGATATAAGCACTGAAACAAGGAACTCCCTTCAATGTGAAAGGGTTATTAGTACTGCCCAATCACACTGAGAATCAACATCTCGATTTGCACCTCTGTGCAGCTTTTAGCTTTTGTTTTACCTCGTTTTGATTTGCTGGTCTAAAATAAAATCTGCTCCATAAAAAGCAATAGACACAAAAACTGTTTGTAAGCTATCTGTCAAGTGCAAGGTGATGAGGATCCAAAAAACACAAGTAAACAAATTCAAACATTTAGTGAGGCAAAGCCAGGCAGAAATTTTTACCAAGACTTGGCAGACTAAACTAGGGCTACCAGACTTGGACCATCTTTGCTTTCATCAGGTGATAATAGTGAGGTGTGATGTTGCTTTACTTTGTTGAATGTGCTTTGTTGAATAAGCAACTTACAATATCATATCATGAAGTCATATACCGCATTAAGGCAGATCCCTGTGAGTTTGTTGAGTCTTTTTGTCACTGTGTGGCAAAACGTCTCTCAATGTAGATTTTTTTTATATGGTTATTCGCGGTATTGTTGTTACAGTGTACCTGCTGGCACTGTACAGTATCTCAGCCGTGTCATCTAGTCAAGATGCAGTGGTTGATTATTTGTCATATTTTAAAAAGTAGTCAAAAGAGACATTAGAAATGACTTCAAACACAAATGATGCATCAAACTGACATTAGGCATGTTGGGCTCATCATCATTTTGTGAAAGTTGTGGTATTTTGCAATCCACAATGGGGAAACGAGGAAAATAACGTGTTCCAGGATTTTCAATGCACCAGTATGAATGGATGGATTAAAACAAAGTTTATCTAATTGGTGCTGCTGAAAATTGAGCTCCTAAAGTTTGCCTATCTTTGGCTGTTTGTAAATGTATACTTGGAAACCAGCTCTGTGTGGGTTAATAGATGCAATCTCCCACCGTCAACTTGTTCCGCTTCCTATTCTTTCTCCTCCTGCTGCACTTGTCTTTCTTTTTGTCTTTTTATTCTTTGCTCTTGCCATTCACAATCTCCATCTCCCCTCTGCTTCTCTCAGGTCCGCAAATTTGTGTCCAAGGACAGCGCAGGCCTGCGTGTGCGTAGTCACCCCTCCCTGCAGAGTGAACAGATAGGCATAGTGCATGTCAATGGCACCATCACTTTCATTGACGAGGTAATTGACTCTAGACTAGGCAAAATATAAGTTATGTCATAGAACTATACTAGCTGGAGCACTATCCACTTTTATTCCATTTCCTTGTTTCTTCTTCTTTAAATTAGTAAGGATAGAATCATAAGTATTGTAATCCTATTTTTTGTCTAGATTGCTAGTTTTAAGTACTTTTGAGTCCTGCTTGGTGGCTTTTATGTATTTTGTTTTTTTACCTCTGTAAATGACAACTACTTTCTTTCAAAGCTTGTTAATTTGTTGCTCTATACTTTAATTTGCTTCACACTCTTGCAAGGCACTCTGAGGCTTCAGGAAAGGCTTGAGCACCTGCACCATAAACCCAAAGGATGTTATGCATTTAAATCCAAAATTACAATTGTAGCACTGAAAGCATTTACTTAATGATTGCACTGTAATGCAACACATATTCATATATTTGCCAGTCCTGCACGATATCTGCACTCCCATCCTTTGGGTATAGCACAAGTGACATTTCCTATATGTCTTACATGCACCCTGCTGTAACCTCAATACAATGCTGTCTTCTAATTTGACTTGAGAGTTTCCTGCAACCTCAGAAGTGTGTGTGTGTGTGTGTGTTGTGTGTGTGTTGTGTGTGTTGTGTGTGTGTGTGTGTGTTGCCCATCCTGTTTCCATAGTAACAGGACGGCATGGCCCTGCTCTGTTGCTTGTTTTCCCGTAGATCCACAATGATGATGGTGTTTGGCTCAGGCTCAATGATGAAACAGTAAAGAAGTATGTTCCCAGCATGAATGGGTACACTGAAGCCTGGTGCCTCTCTTTTAACCAGCACCTGGGTAGGAGCCTTCTGGTCCCAGCCGACGTAAGTAGAAGAAGGCCCGCTGAGCAGTCTGTCCCAGTTTAATAATAAATAACAAAGGCTCCTTTGCTGTTCATTTGGGGAAAAGCTCAGGGATCATCATTATTGTTTGGCTATAATGTTTATTCAAGGATTCTAGTGTTTGGCACCCTCTCCCCAAATGTACTCGAGCAGCATGGTAAATTGAGAACTTCATCAGAGTATAATTTTTGCCGTGTTCTCATGCATGAAATATCTATTTGAGCATAACTTGAATATGAAACTTTGACTAACACACTGTACAAAGACACAGCAGCTGGGAGCGTGCATGCATTAACTCATGTTTAAAGGCAAACTGTTCACCATGTAATGACCATGACGTGTTTAGTTGGACACAGCACTTTTAAATGCTCACATGCTTAGGCAGTATATTTGTTTGGTTCATTGAAGTGAACCACATTGCAGGAATTGAAAAGGAAAAAGATAGTAAAGGCACAATTTCATCCTGTGGTGAAGTTGGTTAGTCTGCACTGTTCAGTCTTCTTGTCCTCATTGTATCTCACTCACAATTCATTAACACTCTCAGACCACAGCATGTGATACTAAAGGTTTCTCTCACATTTTGCTTCATGCCACAAAAACCGCCATAATATACAACAGAATCAACAAAAGTAATATGACTGGGTATAATTTAAGACATGAATATTGCAGTAACAGGAAAAGTATCTGTAAGATGTTAACATTCAGGTGGTTTTCTGTCATGAAGCGCAATCACTGGTCCAAAAAAAAGTTTCAATGGGAAATGGTACCTCTACTGCTCTACAATTCCACCTTTGCATTTGGATGCTTTAGGTGCTGGAATGCTTCCGTGTAAGGTTTCTGTCTGAACAGCATGACACACTACCAATAACATTCAAGTGGGGAATTTTTTTGGAAGTTTCTTCTTCTTCTTCATTTGGTTATGGATTTGGAAATAATAACCCTGTGGTGTTTGGAGTGAACTTTCAATTATTATTTTGCCCCTTCAACTGGTTTTGTATTTTTTATTGTAAAAGTGTTTACATTTAACACGCAGTTCCTCTTGGCCCCTTTTATCAGTGCTTCATGATTTCACTTACTGGCCTATCAGATTCTGTTGTCTCTTCTTCACCTTTTCAAATAATCTCTGATGCTGAACTCCAGAGGAGCCTAGCCAAAAAATGATTTATTTCTTCCAAAAAAATACATGAGCGCCTTCCCCCAACCTGTTTTCTCTCCTTTCATGGGTCATCTACTGTTTCTTGACTGTCTCACGATGTGTTGCTCAGAATGTCTTTAATGCTAGCCAAGGAGTCAGAGATATCGGCTTTTTGTCGTGGACTCCCTTAACTATATTCCCGCCACAGGTGAGTTGTATGAAGGAGGGATACATAGCTTGACTGCCCCATAGCTTATCATCTATCTGTCACTCTACTTGTCCTCTTGAACCCCTTGTGCCTTTGTAGTTTTCCTACAGTGTTGTAATCAGGCATTAGAGGTCAAACCACAGTTGCATGGTTGTCTGTTTTGTTAAATTTTGACAATACATTGACGAAACAATATGTCAGTGGCTACTGTCCAATGGGCTCTGCAATTATTATTGTTCAAGCTTGTATGTTGCATGGGGTTGAAGATACTAATGTCCAGTCTGTTGCATGAGGTCTCGTTTGAAAGGCATAGTCCTTTACCCTTGTGTGCCATAGCATGCCACCCTTTAGACTATACAAAAATAAGTGAACAGTCTACTTATTGTCTGTTGGTCATTTAACTGTATCACTACAATGCTGAATGGCGTATTGAATTCTTATGTTGCATCTACTGCGAGTATTTGGATCTTAAATTATATTGAAACTTAAAATGTATCTACAGAAATGTATTTTTGAAACATGGGGGAATAAATGCAGCTTTGGAATATCACTTCTGCTGTTGAGGATGGAAGTCTATTTAGGTTTGCCGTTCCATGTCATGTTATTTCTAGTAATTGTAAAACAAGAGTATCTCTTCTGAGCATGATGCAACCCTCAAAGTACTGTAGTTTTGACATTTTTAAATAGTTTGACATTTTGGGAAATATGCTTATTTGCTTTCTGCAGAGAGTTGGATGAGAAGATAGAGAAACACTCTCATAGAAGCTGATTTGCTTAGCTTTGCATAGAGACCAGACACCTATCGGCACCTCTTAAGTTCATTAATTAATATATGGTACATGTTGTTTGTTTAATTCATACAAACACTGAAGGTTGTGGTTTAATGGGGGTTATGTGCTCAACTATTTATTTGCCTGGAACAGTAACAAGAGGATTCCAGGAACTTATGGAATGCCATGGCAAGAAAAGATCCCACCATGACCCCCTCATAAAACTGCAACTTTTCATTTTTACACCGCTAGCTTCATACGTATTCAATGGACAGATATAAGAGTAATATGAAAAGTATTCTCATATAACTTTTAACATGAAAGCAAATGAGTCCCCAAATTTCTATTGCTTAAAGGCCTTGCACATGTCCAGGTGACATATTTATAACTTTCCCTGTTTCACTGCTAATAGTGGCTCTTCACCATAATAATTCAGGACTTTGTTGTCTGAACCTTGTCATGGACATTTACATTTTTGCAGCCTGTTGTTGTTGTACTTTGGTTCTAATCCATGCTCTTACCACTTGCAGGAGGTCAGGGGCCAATCGGAGGAGAACGTAAAGGAGGTGAGCAGCTGCCCTTCCCAAGAGGCCCCCATTCGGGTGCAGAACAGGGCAGGGCAGGGGCGGCCCGGGCTTTATAAGGTAGTGAAGACCGGCCCTCTGGTCACAACATCAGAAGCTGCCCAAACCTTAGGGGTATCCCCATTGGAATGTTAGTTCTTGGCAACAAGGTCAAGGCTATAGGCGAGTACGCACTCACCCCAAATAATGCAATGTGTTTTTTTTTTTGTGGCTAGAGTTGAATAAATCAGTCTGTTTAGATCACGTAATGTAATATAGCTAATGTTGGTAGATTTTGGCCTTAATTCTCAGAAATTAGAATTCCCTCTTTTTCCTAAACTCAATTGATTTTGAATGTATAGTATGCAATCTCTCTTTCAAAGGGAATACATCAGGTGCTTCTGGGTGTGTGTTTTGTATCTTTCCACTCGAGGTCTTATCAACTCCTGCAGCTGCAACATTTCCGCGTGTTTACTGATTTACTAATTGCAGTTTGTCTATAAATCCATTGCCGTTTCAGGGTGTCATATTCAGCTGCCTTGAGACTTCTCAGTTGAAGTCTGATCACAAAATGCTGGAGCCTTTCTGTGCCTTGCCTGCATCCTTCTTGCATTTTTAACAATCCTGTCAATAACTTTGGTACTTTAAACTCTCTAAATTGTCTTTGGCGTAGTGATGAGTGGAGCCTCCAATCTTTTGGATATGACCTGTCATTGGCTGCTGTGGTGTGTCATGCTGTTCAATAGTTTCCTCTTTGAGCCTGTACTGGAATGCCCTGTCTGAGAGGTGTAGCCTGCACACACTAATACCTCTGTCTGTTTTTCCAAAGTGATAATATTTCAGGGAATTGAGAAACGCAACCTCATGCATTTACCTTTCAATAAGCTTCCCCTTTCTTAGAGTAAGTTTTTTTGTTTTGTTGAAATTTTTAGCTTGTATCAGTTTTGTCACGCAGTGTCTGCTGATACACAAAATCAAATTGTGATCTACTGCTCTGGAATTTGTGTCAATCAGATAAATTGAATGTTTGCATGTTAATGATCTACTGTAGTAGAGGTTCTGTCATGGGTTTGCCTGTGCAGTAATAACATGGATGTTCTGGGGTTGATATGGAAAAGGGCTATGACTGTTTTTTTGAGGGTTGATGAGTGTTTGAATGTGCTGTGTGAGTGACACAGTGTTCAGTGTGTGTTGAGTATGGATAAAGAGTGTTGTTTGTGTATCAGGTGGTCAACTCAGAGGGGACCTGGGTACAGCTGGATAAGAACAGTGTAGTGGAGTTCTGTGAGAGTGATGAAGGAGAGGCCTGGTCATTGGCCAGAGACCGTGGTGGAAATCAGTACCTTCGCCACGATGACGGTAAGGCGGACTCAATGGGGAAAAAATGTTAAACCTCAAAATGTGATCATTTGTAACATAACAATGTAATCTGCTCTCATAGAACAAGCACTGCTTGAGCAAGGGGCCCAGACCCCACCACCCAGCCCCTTCTCTGTGCAGGCCTTCAACAGAGCCACCACTTCAAATGGTGCACAGGGCTTTGACTATGGCATCTCCAACAACAAAGGTGAGGTCAACTTGATGGAGAGAGGTTTTCATAGACAAACTTTCTAGAACATATCCTTAATCTGCATATCACTTTGCTTTCAACATCCACTTGCTTTATGCTGTTCATTCACGTCGGAGTTAACGTTTCTGAGTCCTCAGGGTGAATTAAAAGATTTTGAGTGATGTTGTCATTGTTAATGTATACCTCACCTCTGACTTCACTCTGCACCCTTCCTTATTTTCCCCTGCTTTATTTTAAGATACTCTCTGACTTTTCCCTATGCTTTGAGGCTTTTCTTGTAACTTGTTTAATACATTACTCAGTTTTAGTAGACAGTAGGAATGTAGACACTTTTACCACCTTTAGTTATATCACAATATAACAGCAAGTCTGATTTATTCTTTTATTCAAAACGAGAGGGAACTAAAAGTCACTTGACCTCCACAGTTTATAGCAGCACATCATATGTGATCCAGAATGGGTCCGTCAATGTCTTTAAAATCTCAGGTCCCATCAATCACTAATCTATTATCTCTTTATTTATGCATGCTTTTTATTTTGTTCACTGTTGTAATTTCATGCCTAACATCTCTGCAATGTTGGGCATATGTCTTTGTGTGCATGGGCCAGTCACTGTGCTTTTTTTCATTTTGACTACTCTGGGCTCTCTTTAGGCAATGTGGGCAAGACTAACACAGATAACGGGCCGTAAACACGTGTTTGTGATTTCACTGTTTACCCTTTCTCGCCTTAATTTAGTTGCTTAGAAAGCATTTGATTATTTACATAATCCTTGTTTTCTAAAGAATGTAGTTGAATACTGAAAACATCACCTGTATGAACTCATGAATTCTGCTACACGATCAAAGATTGGCTGGCCCAAAATATGTCTGTGTATCTTTCCGCCTGAATCATGCTGACGCTGTGTCAATTGTCTTTCAAAACGGCTTACCTCTTCCTCACTGCTTGAAAATAAAGGTTTACCTGTTGAAACACTTAGCCATAGTAATCAGAGAACCATTGTTATTCAACGAATACAAAGTTATTTTAATAACTTCTACAGTTTAATGCTGTAGAATAAGACTTCATTCACACTTGTTATTTCAAGTGTCTGGATAAAGCCAATGTCATTTTACACTTGGCCACATATGTATCTTTGTTGAGCAGATCAGAAGTCTGATTGCCTCTAATGTTATTTTAGAGCGCTAAATACAAAGCTGTGTAGGTCTTACTCCAATCCAGAGGATGATGGAAATGCACCCGGATCTGTTTGCTACACAGAACGCTAACCTGCTGTTAAGCCTGCTGTATGATTGCAAATTTATCTGTTGCTTTAATATAAGTCAAAAGGTGACCAATTTCAGTGTCACTTTGGCTATGTGGCAACTTCATGTGGCTACATGGAGGGATGGATGCATGTATACCTATTTAACATTTCTTTTATTTAACATCACCTTTTTTCCAAGGGGTTTTGACCAATCTAATGGCAACCTGTATCAAATTCTTCTTGGTTGCATTAACGCTTGGCTTTTTTGATGCCATGTGACCAATTGGCCCCAGAATGCATAAATTGGCAAAGTGTAAATGAGGAAAATGCAATAGACCTTTGAGTGTAAACTCTACACTCAAAACAGAATTAGCTAAAAATAGTGCTGTGCCATTTTGAAATCTCACAAAGTTTGTGGGCCAGCACGTGTATCCTGAATAGGAATAGCCTCTTAACTGCAGGCTACCACAACAAGTGGAATGCTTGTGCAAGCCCTTAGGGAGCTGCAGGCCTTTGTAATTTTAGTTCAAGGTGATTGCTCCTGCTGAACCATCTGATGGAAGGTTTGAATCACTAGCCACCCGTGTGATGGATCAATCATGCTTTGAGGCAGCATTATAGATGGATCTCCTTCAGACTGGTCCTCATGACGGACCAGCCTCTGGCAAAGCTCTTCGAGCAAGTTGGAGAGCAACCTTACTGACAGGTCTCTCAGGCTTTTAATATTCAGCCATGGTGGTAGATTTCACCAACTCTGCTTCACCCAGGCAGCCTCTCGTTTCTTGCTCCAACAGTTGATGAAATGGCTGAAACGGATTTAAACTCCAAGAAACCTACATTTCAGACTCTGTCAATATTTGTCTATGCACAAAAACAAGACAGTGACTGGGTTTTATATCTGGTTGACAACTAGTCAGTTGTGTCAAGAGTTTTTGAATGATTACTGATGCAGTGTCAGCTCAATATACAGTATACGGAGAAAGGTTCAATTTCTCCCAGCACTTTTTTTTTTTTTGAACTTCTGATGAAGGACACACAGGCTTTCTTTTCGAAGAGTGACTCTTGAAGTGAATACATGAGAAGCGAACCATTTCTGCCCCTCCCTTAATATATCCTTTCCCCAAATACAGTTGTGAAATGGATGGAGCTCCTGGTTCTGGAAGGAATTTTTGTAGAACCCTGTTTGAAAGTTCTGTTAATGATATCATAAATGCTCTGCAATATAAAAACAGAACAGTTCTCTGGATAATATCGATAGTATAGGTTTGTTAATTTTTGTATGCTACAGCATACATATGTGCTCTGTGAATCACCTTCTGCATTCTCATTTGAGAAAAAGCGAGACATTTAGATATATTTTTGGTTTCATGATTGTGCCCCCTAGATTTACATTAATTTGACATGTAGACTAATACCATTAGGTATTAGTCTACATAAGTGGAGACCTTATTTTGAGACAGCCAATCAAATCTTGCATGAAAAAGTAAAATTAGTGTGACAGACAAAAGTTCCTTTTTTTCTAAATTTACAAAACACACTTCTTGTTCTGCGCCTTAGCTTGTTGAACGAGTCACCAGACAAACATTCACTGCGGAAAAGTGCACTGCTCAGGCTTGATAGCCAATTAGCTGCTCAGCTGTGGCACATTAAACAGCTTTTAAACTTGGCTGCAAACTTAATTTGCAAAGGTTTCTTGGGAGTTGTAGTTCACTTCTCTCTTTTTGTTTTTCTGCCTGGGCTTGTACCTTTCGACTTTTTAATCGTACAGTAGAACCAGACTCTTCTTGACCCAGTTTCTCACCTTTTGGATGCCCTTCCAAGCCTTGGAATTGTTACTGCCAATCCTCTTGCATTGTCTTTACAGAAAATGAATAGGACTTTTACTTCTGGGACCCTGGTAGCTCCTCCCATTTCGCATGTGTCGTGGGAAATGGCTGAATGACTGATAGTATATAAACTCTGAATGATCCTCACCCCCTTTGGAAACCTCAAACATTAGTATAAGCTGTAGTTTTCCCCATCCTCTGTCTCCATGTTTGCAGGTGACCGGTTGAGTGGCATACTGAATTCCATTCAGTCTGGGCCCCTCCTCTCAGCAGCTCCCTCCTCCTCCGTATTTGAGCAAGCCGCCCAACCTCCCTCCTCTTCCTCCTCCTCCTCCTCCTCCTCCTCCCTTGTC
>JABXJD010001870.1:20000-69405 GCA_013375575.1 Percina caprodes
TTAGAAAGAAGAAGGTTCCCCTTACAGAGCCACTTAGAGGCAGGTCTACCTCTCCCAAACCTAAACTGTCTCCTAAAGATCCAAATCAAGGAGTGATCAGTAATGCAGAGAACCGTGTTCCTTCTCCACATGTGACCCAGGAGAACCTCCACAGTGAAGTGGTGGAGGTGTGCACTTCTAGTGCTCTCCTGTCCGAGGATGGCAATGATGAGAACGCGGAGGCTCATAATGCTGAAGACGGATCATGCAAGGTGCACTTTAGCATTGGCAAAGCCCCTGTCAAAGAGGAACTAGAGAGCCGCGCTTCACCCAAAGTCAGCCGCAAAAGTTCCAGTCGACACACGCGCCCTAAGAAGGACAAATCAGGGCCTCTGTTTAAAGGTGAGAGTATATCAAGGGCCACAGAGCCTGCCAAACAGGCCATGTCACCTTCTGTGGCGGAATGTGCACGAGCAGTCTTCGCAGCATTCCTGTGGCATGAAGGTATTGTCCACGATGCCATGGCCTGCTCCTCCTTCCTCAAGTTTAACCCAGATTTAACCAAAGAGCACGCCCCCATCCGCAGCTCCCTGGGAGGACAGGGTGCTGAGGAGAAGGAGAGCAAGTTAAAGAACCGCCACTCCTTAGAGATTTCCTCTGCATTGAACATGTTTAATATTGCTCCACATGGCCCTGACATATCTAAAATGGGAAGCATCAACAAAAATAAGGTGCTGTCCATGCTGAAAGAGCCTCCACTGCCAGAGAAGTGTGAGGAGGGGAAAGGAGAGGCCACTTCCTATGAGATGACTTCTCATCCCACTATGAGGGCAAAGTCAATCTTACCATTAACGTTACAACATCTGGTGGCATTCTGGGAGGACATTTCTATGGCCACCATCAAGGCAGCCACTCAGAACATGATATTCCCCAGCCCTGGGTCCAGTGCCATACTGAAAAGGAAGGAACATGAGAAAGACGGTAAAAAGGCAAAGAAAGAAAAAAAGAAGAGGGAAAAGGCAGACGTGCGTCCAAGAGGGAATCTGTTTGGAGAGATGGCACAGCTCGCCATGGGTGGTCCAGAGAAAGACACCATCTGTGAGCTGTGGGGAATCTCACCCTTACCCTGTCACCTACCATATGAGACAGGCTCACCCAGGTAGGGATTCATAAAGTTCTGCTTAGAAGTTTTGTAATTTTGAATAAGGGTACTGTATTTTACTGGGTAATGTACTCTATGCATATAAAACATCCCTCCTTGGTATTTCTGTGACAGGTTGTGGCCGCTATGCTGGAGGCCAGGGCTACAACAGCATTGGCCACTTCTGTGGTGGTTGGGCTGGAAACTGTGGAGATGGAGGCATAGGAGGCAGCACCTGGTACCTGGTGTGTGATCGCTGTCGGGAAAAATATCTGAGAGAGAAACAGACTGCCGCCAGAGAAAAGGTAGCCTACTTTTGCGAGGCTTCAGTGCTTAAATGTGTCTCCATCTTTTACTGAAGCCAGTCAGCTTCTTACATCATACTGACTTTGTAGACTTGAATCAAAACTAATCTGCTATTCTTTCTGCTGTTTTTTGCCAGGTGAAGCAATCCAGGAAGAAACCCCTGCAAGTGAAGACTCCAAGGGCACTGCCCACTATGGAGGCCCACCAGGTGATTCGGGCAAACGCTTTGTTCCTGCTTTCTCTCAGCAGTGCGGCCGAGCCCAGCATGCTTTGCCACCACCCTCCCCGACCCCTGCACTCCCAGCTGCTTCCCAGCCTCAAGGAGGGCGTGTCGGACGAACTTCCCAATAAAATTGGCTGCCTCTATCTTCAGACACTAGCTAGGTAGCTGACAGCTCAGTTAATAGTTCTTTTATATAGATAAGAAAACCCTACAGAAACATGTGCTTGCATAATAATTTGAGTCTCTCTCACTCTGCTCTCATCCCTCAGGCAACACACCGAGAACTTTGGGGCCTACCAAGACGATAACCTTTTCCAAGATGAGATGAGGTATTTGCGCTCAACATCTGTTCCTGCACCTTACATTTCAGTCACCCCTGATGCCTGTCCCAATGTGTTTGAGGAACCAGAGAACAACATGAAGTCAATGCCCCCCAGGTAACACATCTTAATACAATGTTTTTCTTACACTTATTAGCATGTTCAAAATGAGTTATTATTACAGACTGTTTATGCATGACATATACATACAAGAATAATATATGCATGATAAGAAAGTCATGGCAGATCATGTTGCTGTTACTTTTTGAGAGATTAAAGTGTTTCCCATGTTCAGAGCAGACTAGCAGGTAATGCCATTTTGCCATTGCAGATATATACCATACAAATATATACCAAAACTCTTTTCCTTGCACTCTACTGTACATAGTTTGACAGTACAAAAAGAGAATGGCTGCTCCATCCTCTGGTTATTTGAGCAGTAAAAACTGAAATGAAATAAGCCTTACTAAGTGGTCAACACTCTCTCCTTTGCTCCTTTTAGTGCTATATTTAACTCTGAAAGATTGATGTCTTAATGATCTTGGGGCCCTAGCGCAAAGCCCGACACAAGCATCTTTGCTATTTTAAGACCAACGCAGTTGTGCTGGTCTTACAGGGAGGTGTGTTCAAGTGAATTATTGGGGTATTGCTATTTTGCTGCAGTAATTGCGCCATTGACCAACAAAAACCTGGTCTAAAGTCAATAGCACAGCATTTCATTGTTAATTTAACAGTGCACTAGTGAAGCCTAGCCTAGGCTCATGCACAGCGTGCACACTATTCTTGTTACACACACACACACACACACACACACACACACACACACACACACACACACGCAAAAGATTACAAATAAAAATATTAAGGTTTAAATCCTCCATCATAATCGCAATGCGCCAAGGTACAAAAGTGCCTGGCTTTTAAAGGGAATGGGAGATATGGGTTTATTGCATGATAGGCCCAAACACACACCTATGAAATAAGTACAACCCTTTTGAACCATGCGCCTGGCACACAGCCCCATTTTCCGCTGTCAAACTAGCAAAACTGGATTTGGCCATAAACGCAGCTGCGCCATGCACTTCACGCCGTACGCTTAGATAGTTAAAATAGGGCCCTTTGTGTTATAGGTTTAACTGTGTCTGTTTCTGTCTTTATATGCTTTCTTTTAGTCTTGAGACCAGTCCAATCACAGACAGCGATACGGCTAAGCGTACAGTGTTTCAGAGGTCTTACTCAGTCGTAGCATCTGAGTATGACAAGCAACACTCCCCTTCTCCAGCCCGGGTCAAAGCCGTGCCCCGACGTAGGGTCCATAGTGGTGATGCAGGTAATGACACATGATCGTTTGAGAAGTGATACTTTAGGATTACTGAGTTCCAACATCATCTGTAACATCAACCTGCTCTGTTCCCCATACAGAGGTGGGATCTTCCCTGTTACGGCACCCGTCTCCTGAGCTATCCAGGCTAATCTCGGCCCATGGCTCCCTCAGTAAGGGGGAGAGGAACTTCCAGTGGCCTGTTCTGGCCTTTGTTATTCAGCACCATGACCTGGAGGGCTTAGAAGTGGCCATGAGACATGCACTGAGAAAGTCTGCCTGCAGGGTGTTTGCCTTGGAGGTACAGGCTGCAATATCTCTCTGAATCTCTGAGCTTGCTTTAATTGTTGCTATTTATCGAGCAGTGACTCAGGGTCATAGGCAATTACTTGGCTAGATATTGTTAGTTAATCAATTAGATTTGTATGCTTAATTAGCTCATAGACTTGTTGGACTCGTTTGTACATCGTAAGAAGACTAATTGGTATTGTTTTCTTCTTGGTGTCCCTGTCAGGCATTCAACTGGCTGCTGTGCAATGTGATCCAAACCACCTCCCTGCACGACATCCTGTGGCATTTTGTAGCATCTCTCACCCCATCACCCTTTGAACCTGAAGACGAGGAAGATGATGAGAACAAGGGGAAAAAAGAAAACATAGAACAGGTAATGAGTGGTTAAACATCTAAAAAGCCAAAAGCATTACTTTTGCTTTGTTTTTGCTGTGATCTGTGAACATCTCTAATCTGTTTTATAGGAGAGAGACCTTGGTGTCTGTGAACACCCTCTGTCAGACATTGTTATTGCTGGGGAGGCTGCTCACCCTCTCCCCCACACCTTCCACCGCCTCCTTCAGACCATCTCTGACCTCATGATGTCGCTTCCTAGTGGCAGCTCACTTCAACAGATGGCGCTTAGGTACAGTTTCTGAATGATTAAAAAATTATATCAGCCAACATTTTTAGATGGATTGATTTGGATTTCTGCTTTTTTTGTAATTTTAGGAAATAGGTTTGACATTTTGTACTAAATTTATCGGCCGTAGAAGTAAGAGAGGAGATGACCTGGTGATAACTGTTATTGTTTTTACCTTCAGGTGCTGGAGTCTCAAGTTCAAGCAGTCCGACCATCAGTTCCTCCACCAGAGCAACGTTTTCCATCACATCAACAATATTTTGTCCAAATCAGATGATGGAGACAGCGAGGAGAGCTTCAACATCAGCGTGCAGTCAGGCTATGAAGCAATGAGCCAGGCAAGAAACCAACCACTTCTTAACTTAAACATCAGATCTGTCTTCTCTCGGTCAATACGGATTAAACCAACAGTAAGAGTCTTATTGTTTGTTATGCATCTGTGTTTATGACATTCACTAACCTCACTGTATGTGATAATAGGATCTCTGCCTGGTGACCTGTCTGAAGGATCTGACCAGTGTAGTAGACATCAAGACATCCAGTCGTCCTGCCATGATTGGAAGCCTAACAGATGGCTCCACAGAGACCTTCTGGGAATCTGGAGATGAGGACAAGAACAAAACCAAGAGCATCAGCATCAGTTGTGTGAAAGGCATAAACGCCTCCAATGTGACTGTTCATGTGGACAACTCCAGAGACATTGGGGTAAGGGGGAAACTGCAGAATTGTTATTGTACAAATGCAAGGTTAAGACCAAGGTGGAATTGATGACAATATATTTATAAAGGTTGAATTTTCCCCTGTCATATCCACAGAACAAAGTCACATCAGTTACATTCCTATGTGGGAAAGCAATAGAGGACCTCTGCAGAATCAAACAGGTATGGTCAGTTTCTTTGGTAGTAATGTGGGCATACAGTTCAACCAGTATGTGCACCTGTGGTGCTATATAAAGCTGTAGATGAATTCCCGCGTCACCTGTCACAAAGACTCCTTTTTGAAAAGATTTTTTTTAAACAAATAACACACAATACAATTAGACATAGGAACGTATCCCAGGACCAAATACAAAAATACACAGAGAGGAAAGATGGGGAGGGGGAGACCTAACAAAAACACAACAGCAGTAACGGAGCTCACAGCTCACCAGCCAGATGCCATCACAAAAACAAACACACACACACACAAACAAACATTGGCGGAGAGACAGACACAAGACATGGACACACACACACACATATATATATATATATATATATATATATATATATATATATATATATATATATATATATATATATATATATATATATACACAGTGGTGTGAAAAAGTGTTTGCCCCTTCCTCATTTCCTGTTCCTTTGCATGTTTGTCACACTTAAGTGTTTGGAACATCAAACCAATTTAAACAATAGTCAAGGACAACACAAGTAAACACAAAATGCAATTTGTAAATGAAGGTGTTTATTATTAAAGGTGAAAAAAAATCCAAACCATCATGGCCCTGTGTGAAAAAGTGATTGCCCCCCTTGTTAAAACATACTATAACTGTGGTTGTCCACACCTGAGTTCAATTTCTCTAGCCACACCCAGGCCTGATTATTGCCACACCTGTTCACAATCAAGGCATCACTTAAATAGGAGCTGCTTGACACAGTAAGGTCCACCAGAAGATCCTTAAAAGCTACACATCATGCCGAGACCCAAAGAAATTCAGGAACAATTGAGAAAGAAAGTAATTGAGATCTATCAGTCTGGAAAGGGTTATAAAGCCATTTCCAAAGCTTTGGGAATCCAGCGAACCAGTGAGAGCCATTATCCACAAATGGCGAAGACATGGAACAGTGGTGAACCTTCCCAGGAGTGGCCGGCCGCCCAAAATTACCCCAAGAGCGCAGCGGCGACTCATCAAGAGAGGTCACAAAAGACCCCACAACAACGTCAAAGAACTGCAGGCCTCACTTGCCTCAGTTAAGGTCAGCGTTCATGCCTCCACCATCAGGAAAAGACTGGGCAAAAATGGCCTGCATGGCAGAGTTCAAGGAGAAAACCACTGCTGAGCAAAAAGAACATCAAAGCTCGTCTCAATTTCTCCACAACACATCTTGATGATCCCCAAGACTTTTGGGACAACATTCTGTGGACCGATGAGACAAAAGTGGAACTCTTTGGAAGGTGTGTGTCCAAGTATATCTGGCGTAGAAGGAACACTGCATTTCATAAAAGAACATTATACCAACAGTAAAATATGGTGGTGGTAGTGTGATGGTCTGGGGCTGTTTGCTGCTTCAGGACCTGGAAGACTTGCCGTGATAAAAGGAACTATGAATTCTGCTGTCTACCAAGAGATCCTGAAGGAGAATGTCCGACCATCTGTTCGTGTACTCAAGCTGAAACGAACTTGGGTTCTGCAGCAGGACAATGATCCTAAACACACCATCAAGTCCACCACCGAATGGCTGAAGAAAAACAAAATGAAGACTTTGGAGTGGCCTAGCCAAAGTCCTGACCTGAATCCTATTGAGATGTTGTGGTATGACCTTAAAAAGGCCGTTCATGCTCGAAAACCCTCTAATGTAACTGAATTAGGACAATTCTGCAAAGATGAGTGGGCCAAAATTCCTCCAGGACGCTGTAAAAGCCTCATTGCACATTATCGCAAACGCTTGGTTGCAGTTGTTGCTGCTAAGGGTGGCCCAACCAGTTATTAGGTTTAGGGGGCAATCACTTTTTCACACAGGACCATGATGGTTTTGATTTTTTTTCACCTTTAATAATAAACACCTTCATTTACAGATTGCATTTTGTGTTTACTTGTGTTGTCCTTGACTATTGTTTAAATTGGTTTGATGTTCCGAAACACTTAAGTGTGACAAACATGCAAAGGAACAGGAAATGAGGAAGGGGGCAAACACTTTTTCACACCACTGTATATATATATATATATATATATATATGTGTGTGTGTGTGTGTATATATATTACTCCTTTTTTAAAGTGTAGAAACAATAAACTATGAAATTAGTTGGTTGTTCTTGTAAACTTTAGTTGATCTAGTATTACATTAGACTACAGTTGTGGATGCACATGTACCAATACACTTATTATCCCTAGGTTGACCTTGACTCGCGTCACATGGGCTGGGTGACAAGTGAGCTTCCTGGAGGGGATCATCATGTGATCAAGGTGGAACTGAAAGGTCCAGAGAACACACTGAGGGTGCGCCAGGTGAAGGTTCTCGGTTGGAAAGAGGGCGAGAGCATCAAGATTTTAGGACAGATCTCAGCAAGCATGGCCCAGCAAAAGAACTGTGAGGCTGAGACTCTCCGAGTGTTTCGCCTCATCACCTCACAGGTCTATCTAAATTCTTCATTCACATTTTATAAGTCACCTGACAGGTATCTGGACTCTCTTGGAAACTTGACTGGTTTCTTTGTTGTGTACATTTAGGTCTTTGGAAAACTTATCTGTGGAGATGCAGAGCCCACTCCAGAGCAAGAGGAGAAAAATCTTCTGTCATCACCCGAGGGAGAAGACAAGGTCTGCACTGTGACAATTTACCTGTATTGTTTAACTTGCTCAAATATTTAGTGACCTTCAACCTGACATTTTAAACTTATTTACATTTTTATAAATAGGTAACATCTGACGCAGACCTTAAAGAGCACATGGTGGGAATCATTTTCAGCAGGAGCAAACTTACCAATCTCCAGAAACAGGTACAGTAGTTCTTCAAGCCATTCAACAGGATGAGTTATTATAATCTCAGCCCTCTTACTTAATGTGTGTTTTCATTCCCAGGTGTGTGCACACATCGTCCAGGCCATCCGTATGGAGGCCACACGTGTAAGGGAGGAGTGGGAGCACGCCATCTCCAGCAAAGAGAACGCAAACTCTCAGCCCAGTGATGATGATGCCTCCTCAGACGCCTACTGCTTTGAGCTCCTGTCCATGGTCCTGGCTCTGAGTGGCTCCAACGTTGGCCGCCAGTACCTCGCTCAGCAACTAACACTCATGCAAGACCTCTTTTCTCTGCTTCACACCGCTTCCCCAAGAGTACAGAGACAGGTGGGCGATTGTACACACATACTGTACAACTAGAGGTTTAGTTAAGTGCAACAGTTTCTCAACAAAATGCCGTGTGTGTGTATCCAGGAGGAACAAACACGTTGAGTGCATTTCCTTCATTGTAAAACATTTGCAAAACTGATTTTTTTTTTTTATGTATTTATATTTTAATGCATGGATTGTTTGATAGCAGTTAGTATCCTTCTTTCCTACATTTCCTGGCTTATTGCTATGTTCCTTGCCAACCAAGATGTGGTTTGGAGTTGGTGTTCAGTTAAGGTTAACGCATACTTTCAAATAATGTGTTTTATAAGCATTTCCTCTGTGTGTACATGTTAAAGTAAATACCTGAGGACACTATGCAAATTATGTTCTTGTTTCCCATCCAACTTTACCTCACCTCAGGTCACATCATTGCTTAGACGCGTCCTTCCCGAGGTTACGCCAGTGCGACTTGCCAGCATCATTGGGGTGAAGGCTCTGCCACCAGCAGACATCAGTGACATCATCCATTCCACAGAAAAGGGTGACTGGAATAAGCTCTGCATCCTTGACATGTTCCTGGGCTGCATTGCAAAAGCCCTCACTGTGCAGCTGAAAGCCAAAGGCACCACCATCTCTGGCACAGCCGGCATGGCTGCAGGCAAAGGAGTCACCACTGTCACGCTGCCTATGATCTTCAACTCCAGGTAAGGTATTTTCTGCTAGGCCTATGATACAAATTTGGAGCTGTTATTATATGACACTTTAAACAAATCTAATTAGATACCGTTTCTGGCAAATGGCAGTATTTTCATACTTACACATACTTTGTACCCTTTCTGTCATGCTCAGCTACATCCGCAGAGGGGAGAGCCACTGGTGGATGAAAGGCTCAACTCCTCCCCAGATAGCAGAGATCATCATAAAGCTGGTTAAAGACATGGCAGCTGTAAGTTTTCATTGTTTAAATCTGCAAATCGTTCCCTTTAATGCTCTGCAAGCTGAAAAACTCAGGAGCAGCACAACTCATTTCACTCATTTCAGGTTCGGGAGACTTTGCTCAATTACACTGAAGCATTTAATGAATTCCCAATTGAGGAGAATTTAGGATTACACAGTATAGTGGGGAGCCATCCCAACTTCTGAAGTTCCTGTCTTCCTGAAGGTGTATTTAAACTTATACCGGAGCGTTAAGTTTAACTGAACCTTCTAAGTAAACAAAGTATAAATATCTCAGCACAAACAAAATGTTACATTCTCTTCGGCCTCGGCAGGGTGAACAGCACTGTCTTATCATACAGCTGCTGTGTCTTTCATCTTCCATGGAGACAAAGAGCTGAACTGCTCCTCTGCCAGGAAAGGTTGTGTGATTATGTTGGTCACTGACCTGAATGAGACCTGGGGTACCACCATTTCAACTTACATAGCATGTAGAACTATATTCACCATTTGTGTCAGAAACATCATGTTTTCTTGTATTATATTAAACATGGAAAAGTACCTCCTAAAACAGTTTTTTGCTGTTTTTAGGGTCACCTTTCAGATGGTTGGTCCAGAGTCACCAAAATGCAATTGCTGAGACCATCATAGCCCTGACCAAAATGGAGGAGGAGCATCGGTCTCCTGTACGCTGTATCGCCACCACAAGGGTATGTAGTCATATGTCATCATATGCAAAGCATGTATCTATGTTCACAAATACTGGGTATTAGTTATTCATATATCATATCCTGTTCTCTCTCATAGCTGTGGCTGGCCTTAGCTTCTCTGTGTGTGCTGGACCAGGACCATGTCGACAGGCTGTCCTCTGGTCGCTGGATGGGCAAAGATGGACAACAGAAGCAGATGGTGAGAATGATGTAAAAGACCAAGAGCTACACTGTGTGAAAATAATTGACGGTAACAAATTGACTTACTCTTCCTTTTATCCACAGCCCATGTGTGACAATCATGATGACGGTGAGACAGCAGCCATCATCCTTTGTAACATGTGCGGCAACCTCTGCACCGACTGTGACCGCTTCCTTCACCTGCACCGACGCACGCGCTCTCATCAGAGACAGGTTAGTGTTGGTCGTTAGCATGATGTTTCTTCCAGTGCTGATTGTTGGATAATATGAAATAATCTATATAAGGACTATGGAGCAGAATGAGCAGGTGTTTAATCCTGTATTCATTGCTGCTTTCAGGTGTTCAAGGAGGAAGAGGAGGCCATAAAAGTGGATCTTCATGAAGGCTGTGGGAGAACCAAGCTCTTTTGGCTCATGGCTCTAGCTGACTCCAAAACTATGAAGGCCATGGTGGAGTTCAGAGAGCACACAGGTAACATAGAAACAGAGCATACCTCTGTGCTTTTTTTGAGTATTACTTGCTGCAAATTTGTAATTGATAAAACTGCTTAAGTTGTGTAATTTGCTTTTTATTTATTTAATTATTTATTTATTTTTGCAGGTAAACCAGCTTCCAGCAGCTCAGATGCCTGCAGGTTCTGTGGTACGAGGAATGGTACCGAGCTTTCTGCAGTGGGCAGTGTCTGCTCAGACCCAGACTGCCAGGTACTGAACATAAACTTAACCAATTATTATAGATGAATGAAAGAATGAATTTCTAATCATCTGTGTAGTCATCTTTTAAAACTGTAACCACCTGGTTCCTTTTTGTTTTGATAGAGTTAAAGCTCTAAATATACTACAGTGTAACATACCACAATATACACATGTATACAAAACAATAAAATCAGTATAAGAAAAGAAAAAAAAGCCTAAATTTATTATGTTATTTTAACCAACAACTATTTATTTATTCTATAAAAACATGTCTCTCTTGAGAAGGAAACTCTGTGTCTCAATGAGATTACCTGTATAAATAAAGGTGCCTTTTTCTTTGTTCCTTGTGCAATTATATTATAATGTAATTATATTAATTAGTTATACATAGATTTTATCAAAATAGAAAAATAACCTAAACCAGTTTTGCTGAAGCACTGTACCTAATTGAAAATAAAGATCATATTCCCAAACCCAAAGGATTTTGGTGTTAAGTGACTAGATTCTAATCCCCGAAGAATTTAAGGTTTTGCTGAGAGGAAACATTGTAAAATATGTATAATCCTTGAGAATATAAGTGTGGATTCATGCACAGTCTGATGCATCCCTTTCTTTGAAGCCCTAAACTTCCTTGATTACCTTAAAAAGAATGGTCTGTGATGAGTCTTACAAATAATGGATGAGGCGTTGTCCACCCACTTCAGAGAGAACCAACCTACACACAAGACGCCTATTAAGCAATGTACACTATGTAGTAAATTGTATATTTTCTATGTACTGTAGTTCCTAAGCCTCACCAGTTTCTCTGATGTTGCCTCCCTCAGGAGTACGCTAAACTGGCCTGCAGTAAAACTCATCCTTGTGGACACCCTTGTGGAGGAGTCAAGAATGAGGAAGCCTGCCTTCCATGTCTGCATGGATGTGACAAGAACACTGGCTGTCTGAAACAGGATGCAGACGACATGTGTATGATCTGCTTCACAGAGGCCCTCTCTGCTGCTCCTGCAGTACAGGTAGCTCTAAATATAAGTGTCGATTAGGCGGAAGAGTTTCACTTCAATTTATATTCTCATTTAATGTTTATCTTTTTGTTCTGTTCTCAGCTGGACTGCACTCACGTGTTCCACCTTCAGTGTACTCGTCGTGTTCTGGAAAATCGCTGGCTCGGACCCCGAATCACATTTGGGTTCATGTTGTGTCCCATCTGCAAGGTGAGGTGTTACCTGAGAGATTAACTCGACAAAGAGCTTCCAAACTTTTTTCACCACACACTGAAGTTGATTCAGCTCAGTTTGCTTAAATTTGTTTTTGAGCAAGCTCAGTCTGACTGCTCAGTTTACTGTCATCGTTTACTATACACATACAGTGAACTTAACAGAATTACCTTTAATAAAACGGGCTGGTTTGTTTCATTGTTTGCCTCCAGAACAAAATCAATCACTCGGTGATCAAGGACCTGCTGGACCCCATTAAGGAGCTCTATGAGGATGTGAGGAGAAAGGCTCTGATGAGGCTTGAGTATGAGGGTCTACATAAGAGTGAGGCTATAACGACACCAGGAGCACGTTTCTAACGACCCTGCAGGCTTTGCCATGAACAGATATGCATACTATGTCTGCTACAAATGCAAGAAGGTACTAGTGCAAGAACCTGAATTCATTTTTAATTTAACTGCCAGGGGGCAGTGGTGGCCTAAAGGTTAAAGACATGAGCTTGTGGTTCAATCGTCGGTTCAATCCCCAGACTGACAAGATTAAATTTGGGTGGGGAAAGTGAAAGAGCAGTGCTTGTCCCTCCCTCATTTCTACCACTGACGTACCCTTGAGCAAGGCCTTAACCTCCAACTGCTCCAGTGGAGCTGCTTAGTGGCCAGCAGATCAGACTGTGGTTGTACTGGGCAGCTTCTAGGTATACATGTGTAACTGTGTGAATGTGATCAGGACGTTCCTACAAAAGAGGCTGCCTCTCAGTGAACCTTCCCTGAATTAATAAAGAAAAAATCTATATGTTGTTTAGGGTTTGAAAATTGATGTTTGCCCTTATTTCCAGGCGTATTTTGGGGGAGAGGCTCGCTGCGATGCGGAGGCCGGACAGGGAGATGACTACGATCCCAGTGAGCTGATCTGTGGAGCATGCTCAGATGTCTCCCGGGCTCAGGTGGGTAAATGATGCCTGGGAGCATCCTGGCTTTACTATAGCCACTGTAAAATAATATTTTGACATTTTGGGACATACTCTAATTCTATTTCTTACCAAGAGTTACAGTAGATGAGAAGATTGACACCACTGTTATGTCTGAGACGGTTATCAATCTTTGCGTCTCACTTTGGCAAGAAGGCGCATATTTCCAAAAATGTGTGACTGTTCCTTTTTCAAAATGATGCTTATATGTCCTCTTCCCCTGATGATTCTTGTTGACTTGTCCTTAGATGTGCTCCAAGCATGGCACAGACTTTCTGGAGTATAAATGCCGGTACTGCTGCTCGGTGGCTGTTTTCTTCTGCTTTGGCACCACCCACTTCTGCAACGCGTGCCATGATGACTTCCAGAGGATGACCAGTGTCCCCAAGGAAGAACTGCCCCATTGTCCTGCAGGTGCTTAACAATTTTATTGACTACACTCTTTTGGAAAATGTTAAATCATTTAGACAACAAAGACCAGACAAAAATAACTGAGAAAAAACATGTGAGATGTCACCCTTGTCCATTCTATCACAGGTCCCAAAGGCAAGCAGTTGGAGGGTACTGAGTGCCCTTTGCATGTGGTTCACCCACCAACGGGGGAGGAGTTCGCCCTGGGCTGTGGGGTGTGCCGAAATGCTCACACCTTCTAAACAAGACTAATACTAAAAACCAGTTTGTCTACTGTGATTTCTGGCTGCTGCTGAAGCTCAGCTGTGAAGCTTGGCTCTTGCATTGTCAAGTCTCCTGGACACTGGACCAGGTTTCTACCCCACACCAACAGTCCTCAGGTCTGCTCTTCTACTAACATCAGTATCTGGGCTCTGCTACAACACAAGCTAGGGGTTCCTTCAGATACTGAGTAACCTGAGTGAAAAAAACAATAGAATTTTAAAAAGATGAAAAAAGAAATCTTGTGACGTGTTTGCATGCAGCCGTTGTATTCCCTCGGCTTCTATAAACGTTGCACACCTCCTGATCACTGAAGTGGAACAATACAAGATTAAACATGAAATACATTTTCTCAAAAGGAAACTGTGGATCAGCGTGGGTTAAAAAAAGGAACAGGCAGCTTCCTAACTATAAATTTAAAATATTGTTGTATGTAAACATTTTTCGTAATCTTGTACAGTATTCTCCACTGTCAAGTGCATCATGGGTTGACGGACAAAAAAAGAAGGTGGATAAGACTGTTAGGAATATTATGTTTGGGAGGAAAATAGTGTACGATTTATCTAATCTTGTATATAATGATACTATTCAAAATAGCTGTATTCCGAAGTTGCTACTCTTCACTTCAGTTTTGTTTGATATTCTGGGTTATGTTTTGAGCCAGAACTTTTAATGAAGTGCAATACTGGGTGTGCCTCCTATTTTGCAGCTGTTTAACCTATGGAATGTATGTCAATAAAGCCACTGTACATTTTTATACAGTAGACAGTCGTAATTCCCCTCTTGTAAATGTCAGATCTCTTCTGTTGTCTGGATATGAGAAGAAGAAGCCTGGCGCCTGCAGTGAATGATAGTGGATAGAAATCCTATTTGCAGCTCTGTCAACAAAAAAGTACCAAAATCCTACAGAAATACAAAAACAAACAAAACACCTCACAGAGAGACCGATTACGGCTGAATGATTTGAGGAGCCAGTCTTCAAACCAAATAAAATTGTGCACCTGTAATGCTTTTCCCTAGTAGGAGGCAGGGGGATCGGGGGTCAGGGGAACAGAGTGTGGGGAAAAAAAGCTGCTGTTACATAAAAAAAGCTTAATACTTGTGAATCTGCTCTGTAATATCTGTGGTGGATGGAGTTGAATGGTAATAAACCAGGTTCTCTGTTTCGCAAAGTATATACTGTGTCATTAATGAGTGGTGACATTTCCATTAAATGACCTACAGTCACTGTTGGCCTTTGGTTGTTTTATATTGACGACATAATGGTGCAAAGTCTAGCTAGAGACTGGACTTAAATGGATCATGTATACATCATATATACATACAGTACTTTTTCTAAATTAAAAGGCTAACTCTTGTGCAACTAAGGAGAGACTAGGAAAACATAAAGATTATTCAGTGTGCCGATGTGCTGCAATAGCAGCAAATGGCGCAATGACTATTATTGCCCATACTTATTATTATTCTGCCAGATTTTTGTCCCGGAGCGTTGCCAACACGCGCACACAAAATACATTGAAACGTGTGTAATGATTGGGAAAGGTGTGCTATGACTTTTCAATGAGATTTTCCGCGTGGTTTTCACAAAATCGGCAAAAACGGCGAAAGATTTCTCATAGACTTTAATGGGAAATGTTTGGGAAATCGCTCAAAACGCCACCTCTTTGGGGCCGTGTTGTATCGCCATAACATAGAAACATAATTAAAAGTTTAAACCGAAGACAAGACTTTGGCGTTTATTGGGCTGAATGGCCATTCAAATATCAAGCACGGTTTCTTCCAAATCACAGTTTAGGTATCGTCCCGTTTTCAGACCGCTTCCGATTTTCCAATGTGTGTGTATGTGGCGGAATGTTGAGAGCTAGAGTGGAGGACAGAGTGGGAGATTAAAAAAATCATCTTGGTTCTGTCTCTATAACTTGCTCCCACGCCAACAATTCTAACTTGTCATGGACAATTTATACATTTATACAAGGTATTCTTGTCTAGTTTATGCAATATGAATTATACTTTTTGCTCAGCGACCTTTCAAATGACAAGAGTTCCCAATCTTCCTCCATTCACAGCCATGTTAAACATCATCCATATTTCTGAGCAAAACGCAGAGCAAAGCACTTTTTTTAAACCCCACATTTTTAAGTTTATCCACATGAATTGTATATCAATACATTCACAAAGGCCTTCTGGTGCTTCTATTTTATTGATATCTCGTATCCTTTTGGTGACATGATCATTTGTTTGAGAGTGGTTCAGTGTCTGAACAGCTGGTGACACAGCTGACAGGTACAACAGGTGCTCCAGTCGGTAACTGATTACAGATCAAAGATATGACATCACAGAGATAAAAGACTTCCTAGCTGTGTTTACAAAAATGGCCACTGATAGTTTGTATCTATTAGCAACCATTTTAGACTCTGTCTCACTCTGTCTCTGTCAATTGCTTTGCTGTTGTCTCCACGACTCATTTTAAAACAGTGGAAAAAAAAAAAAAATTGTGTGTTTGTGTACACCAAGCATAGTGTGTGTCCCTGTGTGTACACCAAGCATAGTGTGTACACCAAGCATAGTGTGTGTCCCTGTGTGTGTACCAAGCATAGTGTGAGTCCCTGTGTGTGTGTGTGTGTGTGTGTGTGTGTGTGTGTGTGTGTGTGTGTAACAAGCATAGTCTGCGTCCCTGTGTGTGCAACAAACATAGTCTGCGTCCCTGTGTGTGTAACAAGCATTGTGTGTGTGTGCGCACGCATGCACCACAGACGACCTGACCAACTGACTGACTCCTAACTGACTTCAGGCCTCAACACCAACAGTTGTTTCATAGAAGACAGACTTGGAGAGGAGGAGGAGAGAGGGGAAGAAGTGTGAGTCTGGTTGGTTTAGCGCTAGCTACGTCATAGCTGTTTCTGGGAAACAGAAATGTCTTAAATAGGTTTTAAAAAGCTTTATTGCTATTCAGATGTTCACCAAGTAGGAGGCACACTGTTAATATTTCTGTGGAATTTTCTAGTTTATTCTACCCTTTCCTCTGTGGTGCTGCAAAACTCATATAGTCAGGCTCTTTGCATTTGCAAGTGGATATAAATTTAAACAAATGACAAAGAAATGTTTTGATCAGAAAAATAAGCAGCTGACTATCGGGTCATCGTACGAACAAATACATTTGTCACTAGCTTTACCCGATGTAAGTCAAATGCAGATGTGAGTCGTGCATGCCTCACTTTGCGACAGAAGTTGTTAGATTATACTTGGCGCTTTGAGCTAACGTTAGCAATCAAACAACCATAGATAGCTAAAACGTTTTTGAAATTATTTTCATCTTTTGTTATTGTTTGTAATGGGAAAAGTTTATTATTTAATGGATTTTACAAATTTGATGTAAATGGTTTACGGCATAACGCGTCATACCCGATGAGTGTCGAGTCAGACCGGCTCTGGTCGAGTGCAGATATTAGTTGCGCATGCTCAGATTGAAACGGTTCACGACATAACTGTCGTAAGATGGGAATCATTTAAAAAAAACGTTGTAGCTATCTGGCTATGTTTGTTTGATTGCTAACGTTAGCTCAACTTTGTTGTGTTTGACAGCTAGCTTGTAGCTAAGCTAGCAGTCATTTCAAAAACGTTTTAGCCATGGTAGCTATGCTAACGTTAGCTCAAAACGCCATTCAACTGACATTTGTTGTGTTTGATGCTAACTTGTAGAAAGCAGTGAACCAACTTTGTTAAGTAAGTCCATTTTTACTGTATTGACATTACAGAAATTTCTCGTTGGCGTCTTATATGCGACTTGTTTCAAAGTGACGCATGCGCAACTCACAGCTTTACTCGTCGCAAAGTGACGCATGCGCGACTCAAATCAGCACTCTCCTCACATTGAGCAGTGACCAAGCGATCTTTACCATAACCAACAG
Organism: Percina caprodes; assembly: GCA_013375575.1. Lineage (NCBI taxonomy): Eukaryota > Metazoa > Chordata > Actinopteri > Perciformes > Percidae > Percina > Percina caprodes. The sequence goes on from JABXJD010001870.1 coordinate 37,560, forward strand.
CCATTTCGCATTGCATTTCCCATGGTGCACCGCTGCTGTCACAACAACATTTCGCCATTTCAGGTTCAGGGGGGCAGAAACTCCCGCGAAGGATTTGGATTAAACGAGTTTAGGTGCCACAGTGGCTGTTTCTTCATTGACAACATATCTTACTTCCTCTCTATCGTCAAACGGCTTGGCTATTGTGGTCCGATGCATGTTATTTGGTTGGTGCGAATGAGGTTTTCCAGCGTGGGCCCGGGCTGAAGTGTCAAGTATCTGTTGTCGGATTTTCCTGCTAACAGCTAGCTAGCTAGTAAGCTAGCTGAGTGTAAACAAAAAGGTAACGTTGGGATGGGTTGCGAAGCATGCTAGCTGTGTTGTAGTTAAATAAGTCACTATGAAATGAGTTGTACGTCATTCTGTTAAAAAGTATAGGTTTAAAATATTACATTTAACCCGAGCATTGAGGCATTTAGGCAAGTTGCACAGTCAGCTATTAAATACTTAGCTAGCTAGCTACGTGTTTTGCCCTGCGTATAATAACATATTGACGGTTAATGTTACTTGCTTAAGCATGTCCTCCGGCTAATATGGCTCAAAATATATTATACAGACACGTCTGTGTCTCTGTACATATTAGTATATTGTCATACACTTGATACAGTAGTATGCTAGATTAAGAAAGTGAGCATTCATCCTCATACATTCAAATGTGCAGGTGAAAGCACACATCTAGATAATTAGACCATATAATAAAATCAAATGTAGTGATTTGAGGGAATTCAAATTTTATAAAGATTGTTATTTTATTCAACCCATATTCAACAGGTAAGAGCCTTTGAGCTCAATAATCTCTTTTTACAAGGGTGACGTTGTTTTTACATTTTAAATGCTCAGATTAAGGCTTACCTGGATTTCTGAATTAATGGCCTACATTAATTGTATAAATGTAGTGTACAGAGGATTGGTGATTGGAACAGGCAACCCAAAACAAAGTGACTGGGTCTGCTTTCGCATCAGTTGGGGGGTTAACTGAACTTATTAGTTATTAATCTATACAATTTTGCTGTGTAGCTAAACATGTCTTTGTTTTTCAATGCTGTACTATAACAAGCTTGTTACTTCTATTTTTCAGGATGAAGAGGAACAAGGGAGTAGAGGAGGGCAGCCACGGCTCCTCCAGTAAGAGCCCACCAGAGGCTTGCAAGAAGGTTCGGAAGCAGACGGCGATAAGTTAGAGGTAGTGGTGACCAGTGAGTCAACAGAGTGTGACTGGGCACAACTGCCTCAGGAGCTCCTGCTACACATCTTTCAGTACCTTCCACTGCTGGATCGGGCTTATGCCTCTCAGGTGTGTCGCACGTGGAACCAGGCCTTCCACATGCCCGAGCTGTGGAGATGCTTTGAGTTTGAGCTTAACCAGCCAGCAAGCTCTTACCTAAAAGCCACACATCCAGACCTCATCAAGCAGATCATTAAGAGGCACTCCAACCACCTGCAGTATGTTAGCTTCAAGGTAATGGTGGAAAAGCTGTTGTATCTGTGTTGAAATATGTGTCCTGATTCAGGGTGTAAGTGTTTACAATTTGCTAGCACCGCCTGATTTAAAAAAAAAAATTTTGCTTTTATGTTCCTGAAGTGACATTCACTCTTTGTATTTGCCAGGTTGACAGTAGTACAGAATCTGCAGAGGCAGCATGTGACATCCTTTCACAGTTGGTGAATTGCTCACTGAAGACCCTAGGGCTCATCTCTACAGCCAGGCCCAGTTTCATGGAGGTTCCCAAGGTAAATATCATCATAAACACAAGGGGTCAGGGTCAGATTTACAAGCAAAATCAAATGAACAATTGCTGTTATAGTTTACCACTTCTTTTCATTATAGGCTACATTGCTAATGCCTTTACATGGTGGTATCTTTAAAGCAGTGGCTGATTGTGTTAGTAGTTGGTTAACAGGATAGTTTTTTGCATTTTATTCTTTTCTTATCTGCTGATGGGCCTGAAAAGCAGTGTCTGTTCTCATGCATGGCCAAGGACATCATTTAGTGCAGAGAGTGCCACAGCAGGTGCACCCACACAATGGACACAAAAAAATGGAAATGTTCTAAATTAATTGTTAGTATATTATAAACTAGAGCTGGGCAATATATCGATATTGTGATATAAGACTATATTGTCTTAGATTTTGAATATTGTAATATGGCATAAGTTGTCTTTTCCTGGTTTTAAAGGCTGTATTACAGTAAAGTGATGTACTTTTCTGAACTTACCAGACTGTTGTAACTGTTCTATTATTTGCCTTTATCCACTTAGTCATTATGTCCAGATTAGTGATGATTATTTATGAAAAAGTCATTGTTTAAATATGTTGTGAAAGCACCAGTAGTCAACACTACAATATCGTTGCGGTATCGATATCAAGGTTTTTGGTCAAAAAATATCGTGATATTTGATTTTCTCCATATCGCCCAGCCCTATTATAAACTATACTTGGTTTTAAAATCCATGGTACTGAACTGTGTGTGTTTCTGTATAACTGACCACAAATTAAATTTAATATGCACAGTACATACGGGCCACCGTCAGTCCAAATATTATTGATTCCAATATGCCCACCAAGAGCTGAGACCTGCCATCTTGGTTACTATTTATAAAAGGTGCTGACAGGCTCTGAACATATTATAATTCATTATAATTATTTGTCCTTTCACAGTCTCATTTCATCTCAGCTCTGACTGTGGTGTTTGTCAACTCCAAATCGTTGTCTTCACTGAAGATTGACGACACGCGGTGGACGACCCATCTCTGAAGGTGCTGGTGGCCAACAACAGTGACACCCTGAAACTGCTGAAGATGAGCAGCTGCCCTCACGTCTCCCAGCAGGTATAGTGTGTGTAAATACTCCAGTCGTTGTTTTAGTGCATAAGCTAAGTGAAGGCAGTCTTGTCATGTTTTTGTCCCCTTGCTTTCTTTGTTTTGTTTTGCATTGTGGTTGTTGGATAATATTTAAAGCAACATTTTTCTGTTTGTCTATGTTTCACTTTTAGTCATATGTTTTTATTTCATTTTTGGAGTCAGGAGACTTTTGTTTTCAATCCAGTGGCTTATTCTTGTCTGCCCTTATACAGTGTCATTTTATTGGTAGACTTGCAGACTTTGCATGGTATATTATTAATGATATGTAGTTTGTTTCTCCCTGTTGCATACGTTTTCCTGAAACTGTTTTTAATTGTCAGCTATGATAGTGACTTGTCTGGCAAATGTGCTAGTCATTTGTATTGCTTTGGAGCAATATTTTTAACCCCCTTATGTTTTCAGGAATTCTTCATCCTTTTTAGAAAATGGGCTGGGTATTGTTAAAAAAAAAAAAAATGGATCCCGGGACCGATACCAAAATTGTCACTTCGATACCGGTTCTTAAACAATTTTTTTTTAAATCAAAAAGAAATTACAGCATTACCCATTCTGGCACAACTAATTTTTTATTTATTTTTCAGCTCCTACTACTTGAGCCCAGTTTCTGTGTAACGTAGAGTTATTCCTGCGTGTCTCTACAACGTGGAACGTTAGACAGCCAATCAAACATTGTTAGATCTCGGTAGAAGCATGCTGCATGCTAATTGGCTCACTGACTTTGATAATATTTACTCCTTAGGTATTGAAATTGGTATTGAATGAGGGGGCATTTTTTGATACTTGATACTTTAGAGGCAATTTGGTCAGTGCCTAAAAAGCATTGAACTGGTACCCAGCCCTAATAACTAATGAGTTGAAAAAAAAATAAATATATATATATATATATATATATATATATATATATATATATATATATATATATATATATATATATATATATATATATATATATTTCTGTTTGCAGGGATCCTGTGTGTGGCAGACCAGTGTCACGGCTTGAGAGAGCTAGCACTAAACTACCATCTATTGAGTGATGAACTACTGCTGGCCCTCTCCTCTGAGAAACATGTCCACCTGGAACACTTGCGGATCGACGTGGTGAGTGAGAACCCTGGCCAGCATTTCCACACCATCAAGAAGAGCAGCTGGGACGCCATGGTGCGACACTCGCCCAAATTCAACCTGGTCATGTACTTCTTCCTTTATGAGGACGAGTTTGGCCCTTTCTTTAATGAGGAGGTCCCGGTCACGCACCTCTACTTTGGTCGCTCAGTCAGTAAGGAGGTCTTGGGCCGCGTTGGCCTCCACTGCCCTCGTCTGGTGGAGCTGGTGGTGTGTGCCAATGGCCTGCGTCCTCTAGATGAGGAGCTGATCCGCATTGCCAAGCGCTGCACCCAGCTGTCGGCCATCGGCCTGGGTGAGTGCGAGGTTTCCTGCAGCGCATTTGTGGAGTTTGTCAAGATGTGTGGCCGGAGGCTTTCCCAGCTGTCCATCATGGAGGAGGTGCTGATTCCAGATCACAAATACTCCCTGGATGAGATCCACTGGGAGGTTTCAAAGCACCTGGGCCGGGTCTGGTTCCCAGACATGATGCCGACCTGGTAAAGTGAAGCCAAAGAGGCACACGTAATTTAAGTACGTGTAGTTTGTGGTGTGGAATATTCATGGCCTCCATGTTTGCATAGGAAAGCCTTTTTAAATGCTCAGCTGTAGTGAAATGTTTGCTGCTAACATGGAGAGCATGAATCTGCTAAACTCCGGTGAGGCATCCAGGACAGTGATGTAATGTGGTGCCTGACTGCTACACAAGGTCATCATGTCATGCAAACACCACAAAAATCTTCAAAACAGACTGTAGAATCCTGCTTTGCCTAGTCTGAAGACAGAACATGCTAAGCCTGCTTCTTCACATATTAAACACCCAGCACAGGTGGAAATATTTTACTAAAAAGAAAAACAATGTTTTTAAAACTGCTAATTCAGTTATACGGATGTTGCAGCTTGATATGATAATCTATGTTATGAGGTGTGTGTGTGGGTGGGTGGGTCTGGGTCTGTGTGTGAATGTATGCATATTTGAGTTTGTGTTTTAATGTTTTTTAACAATAATTTGGGACAATTATGTGCACAATTGCATGTTGTACCACTATCACTTGGCCTACTTAAATCCAGTCTTGAGATAGCAGCTCTGCATTCAAAGAATATGGCATTGGAGGTCTCCAAATGGCTGCAATGTTATTTGTACATAGTATGTGACAGAAGGTGTTCTATAAGGGGTAGTCGGGTGGTGGACTCACTTAATTTTGCAGAAGAGTCCTTGTGTCCTACACCTCCATTTTAAACTGCGGTAGTGTTGACAACATCTTGCTTTTCCTTCTCGCTCATTCAAAAGAGCAATTGTTGAAAATGTTAAAAGTTGGCCAGGAGAAAGTGAGAGAAATGTGTATGGACTGTAGGTCTCTATCTTTGTGATGTGAAGGTGTGCAGTATCTATTGATACTTGTCATTTTATTTTCTCCAGATTATGCAGATTCTTTCTTTTCTGCATCCCGTATCAATTGACTTGACAAATTGATTTCTCGGTTTTGTTTTAAAGAAGGTTTCTGTACAGTCATAGATTTTCTAAGCACCTACCAAATGATAGCTAGGACAAAACAAGTTGTTTTGCCCTGATGAAAGCAAGGAAACAATCTTTATAATGTTCCAATTTGAATTTATTTATTTATTGGTTGGACCCAGATTCTAATGATTATTAACACTGTACTGGGGCTCTGTTGAATCAGATACCAAGGACAGTATATGAAGTAATAAAGCTATAATTACTAATAAAAAGCTGAGAAATAGTTCTATGTAAATACAGATTGTGTGTCTCAGGTGCATTTAATGAATATATTTCTAGTAATGGGTTTCATTTGTATCTTCTGTTATTAGCCTGTTCAAGCTCTAAACTTTAACATCTTGTGAATATCTGCCCTTCTATTAGCCCCGTTTGCTCTGTATCGTGTTACCACATCGTACATACAGGAGAGGAAGCAGTATTCTACTTGTCATTTCAAACTGTCTCTGCAGATATTGCTAGTGCTCATGTCCAAAACATCCATTTATTTCAGTTGACAGAGATTTGGCAAGTCAGATGAGTGAAACATTTTTTTTTTCCTTTAAGAAGGAAGTGAAATGCATCTGTATATAAAATGCTGTGTTTTTATTATTAATAGAAATGTAGCCATTTCTTTATTTTGCCCTCTGTCGGGGTTTGGAGTTTCCTTAACCAACGGTATATAAAATCTCAATCTCAGATTCTCAATAAAATCTGAGTGCGAGTTATCCCTTACTAGATGGATCTTTTTCATACTGTAGAACATACACTTGAGAAGATAAGCTGTGTAATCTATTGATATGGATACTGCTTTTGTAATTAATTTGTGATTTTCAGTTATACAAAAGAAGCGATCATTATAACTAGCGAGCCAACCAGCAGCAAGATTATTTATTTTTATTTTTTTGGTTTTGACCCTTGCACCTCTCACTATGATTTTGTTGCATGTGGGTGGTCTAAAAGGTTTTGAGTCTACTCCCACAAGCCTTTAATGCACAGAGGAGAGATTTTAACAAGTAATTTCTTCCAAAACAAAACCAGCAAAACTGAAAGTTCCACTTCAGATAGTAAATAAACCCATGTTGGAAAAGGTTGCACTACACCTGCTTGAATTTCATGAAAAGTAAGTACTTGCTTTGCTTTCTCACCACAGTCACCAGATCTGAATCCTACTCATCTTCATGATGAAATAAAGGAAAATGTGAAAGTTAGTTTAACATAAAATCAGCAGAAACGGGAAGGTCAAACGAATAATGAGAAATTGCTAGCAAAGTCACAATCAAACCATTACAAGTCTTATTAGAAGATATATCATTTGACAAAAGATGTTTTCAAAAAAAGTTTTCAGTAGTGGAAAAACATTTGGACAACACTGTATAATAATAGGATGTGTAGATAACCCAGATATATATTTTTTTCTGCCAGACTTCATTCCTTTTTTGCATGTCCTTTCATGTAACCAACCAGTGCTGTAGACTAAAACTGAGACACGTGTCGCAGTAAGTGCACACGATTCTTAGGTTTTATTGGATTGAACTAAGTCTATTGATAAGTATTGGGCTCTCTTATCACTGTTAGATACCTGTGCTGATTGTCTGTGCTCTTATGCATTAGCATCTCCATGGTACAGTTACATATCCTGATTTTATTTTTAATGATTTGTGCAGTACATGAAATGGTTGCCGTGTCAGCAGCTTTAAAGTGATGGTTGTCTTTTGTTACCAGTTTCCTGTTGTTTCTGTTGGCTTTCATTGGGAATTTCAGTTGAGTAACACGTTTTATTTAAATACAGATAAAATACATCATTAAGATGTCAATAATTGTTTTAACCTCACTTGTTCAGAGTCCTCCAGTAAGTTTTATTTGGAGTATACTGGTGTTGACAAGGCTGTCTTTTTAGTTTTGCTTATGTTTGGCAAATACTTTGTCTACTTTGCTTAACTGGTCACCTGTCTTGAAATTAAAATTGTTTTGGACACGTGATCGTATACCAGTAATAAAGATTTATGAATGTACTCTTTGCATCTGTCATTTTATTTTTTAAACACTATAGTCATTGCAATCAGTTAAATAAAATGCACAAGTAAGCTTCAGGAAATAGAGCAATTATAAAAACAAATATTTGAAAACAAGTGACTATATATATAAAAAATTGTTTTGAATGAAAGTGTAAAAACAGCATAAAATCTGTAAAAGCTAAATGATTAAAATGAATGTAATACCATCCTTGTCATGTTGGTGCTAATCACTTCCTGTGCTTTGCAATACTGTATTGTTCAAACATCTGTCTGCTAAGAAATGTGCTCAAAGTTTGATTTGAAATGGTCTCAGTGTATGATATGGGATGATTATGGTATTTATGGCATACTACATAGTTTGTTTCCCTTTAGTTGCAGATACTTAGTATACTGTATGGAACAATTCACAAAATTATTTTTTTTAAGTTCTTTTGTGTCTAGGCTAAATATTCCCAAGTCTTCCAGAACCTGTGTAGTGTATTTAATGTGTAGTATATAAGCACCTGCATGGTGTTGGGAGGTATTTGAGAAAAAATACTTATAACACAGATAATAAAGTGCCTCTCATTCCATCTCATACAGAATAACTTTGTACAGATTTTCTACTCTGAGACATCTGACATCTGTATAGACCCTGATCACATCCCTGATAAACACAAGAGTAATCAATCAATTATATGATTGACAGAAAATTTATCAAGCACTATTTTGTTCAAAACAGATAATCTCATCACAAGGTCTATTAAGTGGCTGTTTTGGAGCTTTTGATCATATAGCAGGATCTTCATCAGTAGAGTTTGCTCAGTTGTCATGGAATTCGAGTTCATGTTTTTCCGAGCACTCAAAACCAGTTCTCGTTCATGTTGGCTCAAACTGAGGTTAAAAAAAATGCATCAATGCACGAAAGGCAGGGGAGAAGAAGAATGCAAGCTAACAAATGGATGTAAAATCTATCTATCTATCTATACACACACACACACACACACACACACACATATACAAAGTACGGGTGTGGATTGGTGGCTGGAGAGAGGCCACTTCACCTCCTGGGCACTGCCAGGTGCTCTTGAGCAAGGCCCCAACCGCTCAGGGCACTCACTGGTCCAGCTGGCAGCCCACTCACTCTGACATCTCTCCATTTGTGCATGTTACTATCCTGACAAAGTGTACACAGAGTGTAAATTGAAATTTCCCCACTGGGGATTAAAAAATAAACAAGCCTTAATTGGTAGACATTTACTGGTTTTCTTAAATGTGAACATATGCTGCTGGTTTCTTCTTATGGTTCAAGGCTTTTTATTCATGTGCACAACAATAACAGTAGTGATCCTAACAGATTAACCATTAATGAAAAATGATTTGCAGCCCTTAATGAAAAGACTAGTAAAAGTTTTAAGTTAAGGCAAAGGCACCTCTTCATATGTAATCTGTACATAAGGAGGCTTCATTGGCAGACGCCAGTACTCAAAGTTGTAGTAGAGGTAGAAGCTCTTGTCCAACACAACCTTTTTATAAGCCTCCAACAGACTGATGGCAAAGTCTATAAATGACTGGTGTGGTCTAAATGTGTGGTAAAATTTACGAATGTCCAGTGCCAGATTCTTCAGAGCAGGCTGTCCGAATATAGCGCTGTCGTTGCCGAGATAGGTTGGCTCTCCGCTGTACAGGTAGATCTTGGTGTAGTTGGTTTGTGATCGGCTGGATAGTTTGGCTCCGAGCTCAGTCAGTTTCCTGTACGTGCGGTGGACAAACTGGGAGCAGTCGTAAGACTCAAACCACACTGTGGCATTGGGGCTGGGGTCTGAGCGAACTGTCCACGTCTCATAGTAGATCCCAGTCTCATTGTCGTCCTGGACCCACTGAGCCATGTCATTGAACTCGCTCCCTGGACAAAGACATTTGAATCAGAATCAGCTTTATTTGCCAGGTACGAGGACACATACAAGGATTTTTTCTTTGGAGCATCGTTACTCACACTGTGCTTACACATACAAAACAACCAAAACAAAAAATACACACTAATATGTACACAATATATACATACTATAAAGAAGTAGCAGGAAGTCCAACAAAGGGAGGGTGTAAAATAATTTTACCAAAAGGGGCTTGAATAGTTTAAATAAACTGTTTTAATCATGTTGACATTTCATACAGTACATTCCTGCATCTATGCAGTCTATTTCTGGATCAAGAGGTGTTCTAGTCATTCCCAGAATGCACTAGTATTTGTGTTATCACTGTTTAATTGTAGTGCTTCTTTTGGCTTTTTCTGCATTTAAAGGGCTCAAATGCTTTCTGGTGCTCACAGTGACATAATTATATTGATACCACTTATTGATTAGGATTTTTTACCAGGGCCCTTTCAGTTAATCTCAGATAGATACACTATACTATGACTCTTTTTGACATACTAGACGACTTTTTACGACATACTATGACTTTTTCAACATTACTATACTATGACTTTTTATTACTTTTTTAACATACTATACTATGACTTTTCTATCACTTTTTATGGGATGCTATACGATAGAGCTGCTTGATTATGGAAAAATTAATAATCACTTATTTTGGTCAATATTGAAATCACAATTATTTAACACAATTACTCATTAACATTTGGATATAACGGATAGTGTCCAGGGTAGAATCTTTTAGTGTTCTTTATGTCACAGAAAGTTTCTGGATCAGAATAAAATCTGTCACACATAACTTTGCACAACTAATGAACAATTCCAGATACATAACACAATATTGCATCACACGTCATATTTTCACTCACCATGACCACTACTAGCCTACTGTCATTACTAAACGTTTTGCTAAAATATGAACAATATTTCAATGTCAAATTTATATTTAAACTTTTTTTAGTCTCAAATATAATTTTTTGCTATTGGTATGAAAACTTTTTCTCTCAAATTTGTTTTGTCTCATAAAATGCTTTTTTGCTATCAGCGTGATAACTTTTTCTCTCAAACATTTTTTCTCTCAGATCATTTATTTTCTTACATGTAAGAAACAAATATAGCTCCATAAAAGCCTACTAGTTAAAAATCATTTCAACTATTCTCACTACTTCACCTTTTACGCTGTTACCCCAGCAATCAAATTTTGCTTTAGCAATTTAGCTTTTTTAGCATTCACAAGCATTTCCTGCTGGAAATGCATTTTCTAGTTTAATGTTGCTAGATGTCTAAGCACAAGTTCCTAAACAAATTCCCTCATACTGTATTTATATTTTTCTTTTTGCTTCTATGATCAAAAATATATAAAATTACACATGTGAAGTCTTACCTGTGAGTTCTCCTATTTTCTCCAAGGTGCCGTTTTGTGACCAGTGTAAGTCATCGATGCCTTCGAAGAAGCAGGCAGCTCCTGGTTGCACCAGAAAGGCGCGTACGCCTCGGGCCTGATGTGAGGGAAGGTGCAGTTACCAAGCTGAAACAGCTCATACCACTCCATGGTGTAGTTTGCCCCCATATCTGAACTGCTGAACCCAATGGCATCATGCATGATATGCTGTGGACCAAACAGAAACATTACATTGGCTCTCTGCTTGTGGGTTGACATGGGGAAAGTTGTGTTTCTATAAATATATCACAAGTTGCACTTCCATTTTAAGAGCCCTGCTATCTTTGATTACCTGTCTATAACCTGTTTTAACATCTACAGTGCCACGTGCAGTAGTACCTTCATCTCAAATTTCAGAGAATATAATCATCAACAACACAAAAAAACTAACTTTTATAAAAATTTCAATCAGTTATTCTAACTAAACAGGAGGAATTACTTTATGTAATCGAAACAAATTAAAACAAAATAAAATCTCAATTAATACATATACAAAAACATTCATTCAAAGTAGACAGTAAAATGTACAGAGAAAGATTATGCATCCGCAGCATCACAATGTTGTTTGATGCATTTCTACAAACTCTGGAAACCCAAACTCTGACCTCAATGTGGTGATGTAGAAAGAAATATCAGTAACATGAAAACAAATTGATTCATGTACTTACAATTTTCCCCAGCAAATCTCCATACTTGAATTCCCACACAGGTGTTTGCAGGCGATAAACTGAGATAACATCGCTGTCTCTCATGTCGGAATCCTTCCATCCCGGTCCCCAGTGGGACAGAGCGGGTACAGAGCTTCACAGTAGGAGTCCACATCAGGCGACGATCAAACCGCCTGTTGATTATTGATGCATTAATTAATAGATAGATAGATAGATAGATAGATAGATAGATAGATAGATACTTTATTCATCCCAATGTACTTTTTTTTAACTGGTGGGGCGCTGGATGCTGTACAATTGCATTTATTTATAATAGTCATTCACTAACAACATTTACAAGGTATCTTTCAGAATGATACATTTTTCCTCAAAAGGTTACAGACTTTAAAAAAAAAAATTGTTTCATCTTTCTTTGACTGTGTGTGTGTGTGTGTGTGTGTGTATTATGTGTACCCTTGGGTTGGTGAATCAGGGTTGTTGTTTGTACAATTGTACTGTGAAAACTTGGAAAAATAAAGTTACAAAAAATCTAAGTACTAGGGTAAACTACATTATACACACACACACACACACACACACACACACACACACACACACACACACACACACACACACACACATACACAAACATTCCTTTCGAAGTCAAGAGTTTTTGGTCCTACGCACCCACCACTAAAACCTTATGGTGTGCAAGAACTGTTTTAAAATTGTGAGCAGAAGGTATAAAGTGCCAGAAGATAATACATTTGTAATACAAATAAAATGTAATAAACTTAGTTACTAGTCACGTGGACGCACCAAATGTAACTTGGTAAACTGGCTTCAAGTCAGCACATTCTAAAACGCTTAACGTGAAAAAGCTTAACGTGGTTTAAGGTACCTAAACAACGATAAATCATCACCATATTTGTCATGAACACTTAAGCCTGTCAAAAAAAAAAACCTTAACTGAAATCCAACGATTACAGAAGTTATCTCACATTAAAGTTTTCTTCATCATTGTTCTATGGCGAGGAAAAATGCTTAACGTGGACAAACAATCGTATTTTAAGACTTAATCAATCGGACGTTAGCTCATAAACTTTCTCTGAACAGATGCTTTATTTTCTAGCTAGCTGTCTCATGACTTTCCTGCTGGCAGAAGAAAGTTTCCTGTCTTCATACCTGTAAGGAACGGGCCACTGCTGCCGGCCATTATTCCTGAACTGAGCAACAACTTGAAGAAACAGAAGCAGGTTAAACCACAGAACAGCCTCTGTGTGAGTCATGGTAAACAACCCAAAAGCAGACAAAAATGAAGAATTTACGATGATAGCGTTCCCATGGTCGAAATTATCCTTCCCCTTCCCCTTATCACGAACTTCCTCATTACTGGTCACATGGCTTTGTTGATGAAACGAAATCACATGACATTAGTTATTCTCGTGAAAACATAGTAGTATAGTATAGTACATAATACAGTCTATGCGTGAAAGTAACGTTACACAAAATCTGGAAATAAATAAAATTAGGGAATAAATAAAAAGTGTGAATAAATTAATAACATTTTATTTTTAATATATATGAAACAATGAAGAAAAATAATAATTTATATAGGAAGAAATATATAAAGAAATTAATAATAAGAATGTAGCCAAGTAAAAAATATATACTTTCTTCTAACTTAGTATTTATTTATCTATTCTAAATCTATCATGCTCATTTACCGGTTTACTTTTGATTGCTGTGTCCCGATAACTATAGCAACTGAAAATAAAAATAAGAATCTACACTTAAACTATTTGGTTGTACAAATTATGACATTGGATACAATTAAATTTAAAGTTCAGAGGAAACATAAAAATAATAAAAAGATGAAATACTGCAGCTGCATGGTAATGGCAGCAGTGCTCAGGTTTAGACACAAGAGGGCGTGGAAGCACCTGAAACCGCCGGTTAGTGCAGAAGAATAAGAAGTAGAAGAAGAGGGCGTCCTCTCCGCTGACAGGTCCACCATGCTCACACTGCTGCACCACTGTAGTCGTAAGGTTTTGACATTCAGCACAATTCAGACAGGTACTAGTTACTACACGACACAGATGGGTAAGCGCGTGGCTGTGGTGTTGGCAGGCTGTGGAGTTTATGACGGCAGTGAGATCCACGAGGCCTCCGCTGTTTTGGTTCACCTGAGCAGAGGAGGTGCAAGTGTAAGTTGATAAGTCAGCTTTGATCTGCAAGTGTTGATATTGTATGTTGTGTAGTTACGTACATTAGATTACATTACATTACATTACATACATACATATACACATACATACATATACACATACATACATAACCTTAGTATCAGTAGCCTATAATATGGCCTGATGCAGTGCAACACGTGGTAGATTTGCTCTTATTGTTGTGTGTGTGTGTGTGTGTGTGTGTGTGTGTGTGTGTGTGTGTGTGTGTGTGTGTGTGTGTGTGTGTGTGTGTGTGTGTGTGTGTGTGTGTGTGTGTGTGTGTGAGACAATAATAGAAGGTTGAATACACTGCTGCAGGGTTTCGTGGCTGGTCAGATAGGCCAAATTGCCATCCACATTGTTTGATGCACTCTGATTCTGGTAAACTAAGTTACACATATTGTGCATGACTTTTAAATGATAGGTTCACTTTTTAAAACAGTACTAACTAATGCTTATATGAGTTATTGGTCTCTGGAAGTGTTTCTCCTTAGTAACTGACCATTCTTGCTCCCTTCTTAACATGATTCCAGTGATGAGATGACAAAATCCACAGTCCACATTAACTTTATGTAAAGTTAAATTAACTTTATGTAAAGTTAATGTGAGCTATACAGTATATATTAAGTGGGTATCTTTTCAGTGACCAGTTAAAGTTCTTTTAAGTATGAAATTACTTCTCTGTGTTACTATTCTTCTGACACAGCTCGGCAAGGAATTATAAGGAGAGATCTTATTGTAAACTAAATAATTGTCAACACTTTTGATAACTGATTAAGTTGTTTATCAAGCACAAATGCTTAATACAGCTTCCCCAGTGAGAGGCCTGGCTGCTTTTTCAGTTTTTATATGATTTTTATTTTATTTCATATGACAATGAAATGTTGGTCTGACAAAAAAAGCAATAGGCTAACATAATGTTAAAGTTCAGAACCTTGTGATGGATATTTTCTTATATTTATTCACATTTTGTAGGCTGAAGAATTAATTTGTCCTCACCTTTGCTTCATCCACTGCAGGTAAACATGTTTGCCCCAAACATTGACCAGATGCACGTGGTGAATCACCTGAAAGGCGAACCGTCTGAAGAGAAGAGAAATGTGTTGGTGGAGAGCGCAAGACTGGCCCGTGGAGACATCCAGGACCTGTCTAAACTCAGTGTTAAAGACCATGATGCTGTTATCTTCCCAGGTTCGCTCACTATAACACAATAGCCCAATGTTTTACAAAGAGGATCCCATCCTATGTTCTTTGTGACAAGATTTGTTGATTCAGTCAAATACACAGACACATGTTTTTGAGGCACTCTTCGCTAGCACAAGGTTTGATAAAAAATTTTGTCCATTTTGTTACCATTAATATCCCTAAAACCATGATCTACCAAAAAGTGCTTGAATGACTTCAATAATCAAATTTTTGCAATGTCTCACAGGAGGTTTTGGTGCAGCGAAGAACCTCTGTACGTGGGCCGTGAAGGGAAGGACTGCTCCGTTAATGACGAGGTTAAGGCCACGCTGCAGGCGTTCCACGGCGAGTAAACCCATTGGCCTCTGCTGCATCTCACCTGTCCTGGCTGCCAAGGTGTTTCCCGGCTGCGAGGTCACCGTCGGTATCGAAAAGGATGACAAGTGAGTCCAACTTGCCTTAGCAGCCCAAATGTCCACTGATTTGACACATAGTTAGTCTTAATTGCATTTGGCTGTATTTCCATTTCTGTGAAAATACATTGAGAGCAACAAAAAGCCTCGTATGTGTACGCTTTGATATATATTTAGAGTTTTTCACCTTAAATTTTTATTCTTAGTTAATTTCACGCTAGTCTTGTACAGTCCAAGAGCATGCCACATGTCTTTTCACTACACATATTGTTTGTGTATGTAACAAATAAACCTATGAATCCTTATAAGCAGCTTAACAATGTGTGGTGCCTCTTTATCTTTCTCAGGTATCCCGACACTTCCGACACCGCAGCGGCCATCAACCAGTTGGGCTGCAAGCACGTGAGTAAGGGCGTCAGCGAGCCATGTGGATGAGAAGAACAAGCTGGTCACCACCTCTGCGTTCATGTGCAAAGCTCCAATACACGAGATATTTGATGGAATCGGAGCGATGGTGCAGGATGTTTTGAAACTTGCTTGAATTGTACTAGAAAGATGGTGGAAACTGAAAGAAAGGTATGGGGTGCAGTTGTTTAAGAAAGCTTAATAGTGAACTGAGATAATAATGTTAGAGTAACTCTTCGATTTAAAAGCACTTCCAGATACTCTTAAAATATACATGTTTGTAAGTGTAACGTGCACTACATGGTTTGTTTTATTTTGCCAAAATCTCCATTTGACTAAATCTTATTGGATTATATTCTAATGCAGTGGATCCGTATGATGATAGCAATGCTAATCACATTTTAGAAAATCAGCAGCAACTATTGTTCAAAAAAATGCAATAAAATAAAACTGTTCACTTTTTTTAGATTACTTTATTTCTCACTTCATGGAAGAAACAAATGAATATATAACAGATATAACACTGCCTGCATTGGCTTTATTAAACCCTGAATAATCACAAAAGGCTTGTGCTGTATAACGGCTCGTGCTGACTACTTGTCATTCTCAGATATGAACCCAAGATTGAGCATTCTCTCACTCTCTCAATGTTTCCTGTCACTTCAATCACACCCTCCACTCCCTCTGTGCACAACACTGAAGAAGCATTAACCCTGAACTTCTCCACCAGGTCCTTCTGACTCAGTGGCTTCCTCCAGTGGCCATAAAATGTATCACATCTGGCTACATATCTCTGCCCCTGATCTGTATCTATCTCAACCTCACAATACATCTTGTCAAAGCTGGGTTGGTTATCATTAGGGGTCTCCACCTTGACTTTGGACAATAGTTCCTTCAGAGCAGGCCGGTTAATCTGAACTTCACTGAAGGAAGACACTGTCACTTTGTTATCCAGCAGGGCGGACGGTGTTGAACTGAAATGAGTGCCTGGCTTGGTGGTCTGTTGCAGGGAAGGGGCAGTCCACATACTTGGATGGAGGCACTCGAAGTGTGACGTGCCTGATCTGGCTGAGGTCAAAGTTCCTGATTGTGTTTTCAAGCTTTGCGCGAGCTGCCAGCGCTGCATCCACGACCCAGTGCATCCCCAGGTGAGCAGGGATGCGCTTGAAGGCCACATCCTGATCTTCCAGAATCCATTTAAAGTCACTAGAAGCAGGAATTGCCATTGCTGAAGGACAGTAGTCCTTGTAGTAAACCCCAAACCCGCAGTTCATATCCAGGATGCCTGGATTCCCCTCCAGTCCCATCTGGGCCAGCTGTGCGGCCTCCAGGCCTTTCCGAGCAGCATTTCCAATATGCAGAGGTTTGGTTTGCGTGGCAGCATTAAAGAGCCCCAGCAGAGGAGGCTGCGATAGCGAGAGCATTAGCACACTGCACAGGGGACAGACCCAGGAGCTTAGCTGAGGCTGCAGCGCTACCCATCACCCGACAACACTGGGAGGGTGGAATCTGAGAGTGTTGGAAAAGATGACCAAAACATTAGGATCTATTTGATTTTAATGAATTGATTAAGATAAAAGCTGACAATTAGAGCTTAATATTATATAGTCAACACGTCGTTTAGTTGACAAATAATTGTCAGAGTAATTCATAGTGAAAATAACCTGAAAAAACATCTTTTTACTTGTATCTTTTTTTCCAGTAGGTTTTGAGACATTTGTCTCTGAGATTTCTGCTGGTTCTGTTTGTGGTGCTCACGTCATAATCATATTTGAAAAACTTGACAGCAACTTTTCTTTTTTGAATAATCTACAGACCGAGCCGTTTCTTGGAAGTAATTTCTACTGAAGAAATATTCTTCATGAAAACTTTAGACAGCAGGGTGTATGCATTATCAAGGTGGGGGAGTTTCTGAAAAGAGAGGTCTCTATTGAATATCATTTTTCAATGCTGTGAGTACCACAAACTAAAATCCATTTACCACCTCCATCACTAAAACCATAAATAAACCTAAATCTATCTGCATAGCTAGACACCACTAGAGGTAGGTGTTGTACTTTTAGTGATTTAGGTGAATAAACCATTTAAAGTATTTCCAGTGGACAGCAGACTCAAACAGTCTGATGTTTGTTCATGTTATTAAATATCTCACCTCTCGGGGATGTTGTACGCCTCTCTGGAGAACCTCATGAGCCTGCCCTGCACCTCGATTCCAACATTGAAGGCTAGCAGCAGGTCAAGACCCGAGGGCTGGTTGGGCAGTGTCTCTGCGAGGGCCAGCAGGGCAGGTAGCACAGCTCCAGAGGGATGAGTAGCAGGGTGCCAAGTGTCATCAAAGTCCATGGAGTGAACCTGTTACAAAAAAAATGTGTTACAACGGATAATCAGAGCTCGGATACCATGATAATCAGAGCCCCCATACCATTTTTATGTTTTCTATATATAATATGATGCTTTTATTTGACTGTGCTTACCGCGATGCCATTGACAAATGCAGCGTAATGAGGAGTAAGAGTTATCTCTGATTTACCCCAAACACTGCTCCTCTTGTGAGACGTGAACAACTGCAATCAGACAACAATATGAGGATAACTGTGCAATTAAATATGGATGTTACTGAGCTCAGTAGTGACGTTCTTAATTTTTGACAAACAAAATTATGCACAAATAGCAGCATGAAAGGGATAATATCAACTAATTGGTCGAATAACAAAGCCCAGGAAGCAGACTTATTATGTCAACATCTCATCAAAAGGAAATTAATCACTGTGCACAATAGTTCCATTAGTATATGTGTCAGCTGTACTTGACAAACAGTAGCTTAGTATTTCAGTTTTTGGTTGACAAAGACAACTTCTGATGAGGCCAAATAAGGACACATTTGATGATCACAGGTTGACACTGATAAAAACAGAATAGTATGCAAAGGGTTAACAGAGATAATTAATAAATATTTAGATTGTATTTATATTCCATAGTGTTTTAGCAGGTAAACAGTAATTCAATTAAATTTTATTTATAGTATTACTTTATAACAAGAGTTATCTTGAGACACTTTACTAGTAGTATACCACTACTTCAGTTAAGCAGTTTGTTGTACCTGGCTGTATGTGAGAGCCTTGTTAAAGACAGCTGTCCTGGTTCCTAACAGCCCAACACCCAGGGTGTCCAGCATCATCCTTTTGCTCCTGTTAATCACACCATCTGTCAGGTGGGTGGTGTTGAGGGCATGGATAGCAGCTCCAAAGCTCTCTGTAATACCCTGGAAAGGTGAAACAGGGCCAGTCAGTTGTAAACCTCCCCAGAGAGAACAGTTGTTGAAGACCTATTTAGGCTAAAGAAGTTAAACTATGCTTCATCTAACCCAAAAATACTTTCTCATAAGGTCCTGGAATTTAATTTCATACAGTGAAATGCTGAAAATATGTAAATAAAAGAAAACAATACCTTGCGCAGCATTGTTGTAGTTCAACAATGTCTTCAAGTGACAAAACATCTAAGTGCAGCTGCATTTTATAGGTAGTGACACTATCTGAATGTTGGTCTTCCAAAATTCCAAAGTGGGCAAAACACACCATGACGAGAAGTAGGAACTTTCACAATGACTGGACATTGTCTTTGATTTGTCTGTTTTTTTGGTGTTGGCAAATCTCTTCATAATTCAAATAAAAATCATCACAGTGAACCCATGCTGTATTGTTGCTGTGAGAATATAAAAGTGGTACAATGACTTCATTTGGGAAGAGAAAAATATCATCTGTCTTTCACAACCAGATTTGAGATGACAGACGGTGGGAATTCAGCTCTCTGCAATGGGAAGTTTTAAACAGGGAAATGAATCTTCACCAACACTCAGACAAGCACATGACAAACTGATGTGTAATTTCAAACAGCTGGGAAAATAATAATTACATGCAAAAATGGTACCTTTCATTGAGTTATATTATTATAAAACATATTGTTTTTCCTCACTAACAAATACATCTAAGCACATTTTTAATGTTGTAGTTTTTCAATGTGGAGCCAATTTTAGACCCTATTAGTTGGTTGATTAGTAGTACAGTGCTCATATATGTACGCAAATGTTTTTCCAAAGTAATTAGTAACCATAAGTGTCAAATAAATAAAGTGGAGTAAAAGGTACAATATTTCCCTCTGAAACGTAGTGGAGTAGAATAATAAAGTTACAGCACTTAGTAAATGTACTAAGTTACATCCTACCACTGCTAACCTTTTTAGTGTGATGTAACCACACATTCCTATCAGATGAACTCAAGTAGCCCTTTGACACCACCAGTCTTGTTCAAATATGCTTTCATGAATTGTTCATAAACTGGATGTTATTTAACAATAAAAGTATGTATGTAACAATATTTCTTTTCTCCATACAATTGAAAACAATGTTTAGGTTGGTTTAGTCAAGTTTGTATTCATACTACTACCACGTGATGTGACAAATGCTGTACCATCATCATCATTTACTCTAAATAAACTATTTCAACTGTTTTCCATCACTTCAACAATTTCAATAATTAATCCATTACTTTCTTCTGTCCTTGCGTGCTGCTAACTAGTTTGTACTGTAGACGGCAACATGTGACGTTAATGGGCAGTTATTGTAAATGTACGAAGGATCACCATCACACCAATTTGGAATCCTATGTGTTTCCTACTTAACACAAAGCGTGTATATATATATATATATATATATATATATATATATATATATATATATATATATATATATATATATATATATATATATATACAGTACTGGCCAAAAGTTTGGAACCACCTTCTCATTCAATGTGTTTTCTTTATTTTCATGACTATTTATATTGTAGATTATCACCGAAGGCATCAAAACTATGAATGAACACATTTGGAATTATGTACTTAACAAAATAGTGTGAAATAACTGAAAATATGTCTTATATTCTAGTTTCTTCAAAGTAGCCACCCTTTGCTCTGATTACTGCTTTGCACACTCTTGGCATTCTCTTGATGAGCTTCAAGAGGTAGTCACCTGAAATGGTTTCCCAGA
Source organism: Percina caprodes (assembly GCA_013375575.1). NCBI lineage: Eukaryota > Metazoa > Chordata > Actinopteri > Perciformes > Percidae > Percina > Percina caprodes. The sequence continues at coordinate 58,347 of JABXJD010001870.1, forward strand.
GATCCTTAGCACTTGTTGGCCCTTTTGCCTTCACTCTGCGGTCCAGCTCACCACAAACCATCTAGATTGGGTTCAGGTCCGGTGACTGTGGAGGCATAGCACTCCATCACTCTCTTTTTTGGTCAAATAGTCCTAACACAGCCTGGAGGTGTGTTTGGGGTCATTGTCCTGTTGAAAAATAAATGATGGTCCAACTAAACGCAAACCAGATGGGATGGCATGCCGCTGCAGGATGCTGTGGTAGCCATGCTGGTTCAGTATGCCTTCAATTTTGAATAAATCCCCACAGTGTCACCAGCAAAGCCCCCCCACACCATCACACCTCCTCCTCCATGCTTCACGGTGGGAACTCTGCTAGAACTCTATGTGGTATTCATCTGGTCTCTAATCTGAGCTGCTGTCATTGCGATTTCTGAGGCTGGTGACTCAGATGAACTTATCCTCAGCAGCAGAGGTGACTCTTGGTCTTCTTTTCCTGGGGCGGTCCTCATGTGAGCCAGTTTTGTTGTAGCGCTTGATGGTTTTTGCAACTGCACTTGGGGACACATTCAAAATTTTCGCAATTTTCCGGACAGACTGACCGTCATTTGTTAAAGTAATGATGGCCACTCGTTTCTCTTTACTTAGCTGATTGGTTCTTGCCATAATATGAATTCTAGCAGTTGTCCAATAGGGCTGTTGGCTGTGTATCAACCTGACTTCTACACAACACAACTGATGGTCCCAACCCCATTAATAAGGCAAGAAATTCCACTCATTAACCCTGACAAGGCACACCTGTGAAGTGAAAACCATTTCAGGTGACTACCTCATGAAGCTCATTGAGAGAACACCAAGGGTTTGCAGCACTATCAAAAAAGCAAAGGGTGGCTACTTTGAAGAAACTATATAAAGACATGTTTTCAGTTATTTCAAACTTTTTTGTTAAGTACATAATTCCATATGTGTTCATTCATAGTTTTGATGCCTTCAGTGATAATCTACAATGTAAATAGTCATGAAAATAAAGAAAACGCATTGAATGAGAAGGTGGTTCCAAACATTTGGCCTGTACTGTATATATACATGTAATATTTTATATACACAATATATATAATATTTTTTTCTATCAAATTACAATTATTACTTTTAGTTGAGCTAATTAGTCAAGCTTTACACCTTGGGTACAAGTTGCTGTTGGGAATCACTCTCTAACTGCAGAAGTAGTATTTATTTATTCTTGTTCACTATCCATGTCAAATTTTGTGGAAAATCAGGTCTTCCAAGAATACAGACTCCTTTAGTCTTTTTTTTCTTCTAATTTATGTGCATCAGAAGCTTCAATAAATATTGTCATTATGTTAACTGTCCAGTGGTCTTTGTGTTGATTTGATTTTTGGCCTTTAATTCCTTCAAGCCCACTCATAAAACATGTGTGCCAATCCCATTGCTTTACTTTTACATTTCTTCCTTCTAGCCAACAGAACACGTTATCAAGGTAATTACATATGTATTGAAACACAATGATAAACCAAATCCATGTGCAGTATGCCCATCACTTATATGGAGATACTGTAATTTACTGGATAGAGGTAGCGATGGTGTGTCTGTGTATAATATGTAACAGTGTGGTGACATAATGACTGATTTGTGTTTTTCAAATAAATGTAAATACATAATCAAAAAATTGTAAACACAAACAAAACAAAACCTTTTGTCCCATTTTTCAAGATTGTTCACACAGTCACATAATGACAACTAAACTTCAATTAAAGGTTATAGGTAAAGTGAAGGCAATGGTTAGGGGGTTAGGCATGTAGTGATTATGGTTTGTTTTAAGTAAATCTTCAGGAAATTAATATCATGCATCAGTCAATGTAATGTCTCAGCCATAAAAAAAGTTTGTCTGAGTGTTTTTGCTTTTGTACGTACCAATTTGAATGTTACATCTTGATACTTGATAGTTGTTGCAAGTCCTTACTTCTTCAAAGGGCTGTTTAAGGGTTAAGGCTGCATTTCTATTAGATTTGCATTGGGTGTCACTCTTTCCCTATCTTCCAACCATTTCTTGATTTCAAAGCTGTAATAACTAAGGCCAACTGATTTGTTAAAAAAATAAATAAGGAAAACATAATTTAATTAATTAATTAAATAATCATCAGAAGATGTTATACATTTAGTCTATTTATGCCAGACGGCAGGAAAAACAAATGACACATAATCAGATGTGGGTGCTTCTTTAAGTGATGCTCTCTCTCTCTCTCTCTTCACTCACAAACACAAACACACACACACACACACAGATAGAGCTGCATGTGCACTGACACACGAGGCTGCTTGCTTATATGTTTAAATGTTGACAAGACAGTCATGTTATAGTTAATATAGTTAATTTTAAAGTCTACCCCCATCACGCACGCGCACCCACGCACGTGGTGAGCACAGGCTTCATAAACAAGCCGCTGTCACTTAGTTGGTCAGTGTTTCCACTGATCCCACATCAGTGCAGAGGCTCAGAGAAGATGGCACTGGCCGACACAGAGCGCGGAGTGTCCAACTGCGGCGACTCGGGATCCCCGTTTTCAGAGATTATTGAGCTGAATGTCGGTGGACAGGTTTATGTTACCAGACATAAAACTCTCATCGCCGTCCCAGACTCGCTGCTGTGGAACATGTTTAGCAAGAAGTCACCCAAGGAGTTGGCGAGAGACAGCAAAGGGCGCTTCTTCTTGGACAGGGACGGGTTCTTGTTCCGCTACATCCTAGATTATCTCCGAGACCTGAACTTGGTCCTCCCGGACTACTTCCCCGAGAAAAGTCGCCTGCAGAGGAGGCTGACTTTTTCCAGCTGCGGGACCTTGCCAAACGCCTCAGCCCCCGGGTGAGTAAGGACAATTCAATTAGCGAGGAGATCAGCCAGAGTGACACGGAGGAAGGTGCGCAGCAGTGCGGATCTTCCGGCGGTATGGAGACTTTACGCGCCATGTCGGTCAGCGGGGCCATGCGCTCCCCATCCCTGGACTCCAGAAAGTCGGGCTATATCACAATAGGTTACCGCGGCTCGTACACCATTGGCAGAGACATCCAAACCGATGCCAAATTCAGGAGAGTAGCGCGCATCACGGTTTGCGGGAAGACTGCCCTGGCCAAAGAAGTGTTTGGGGATACGCTGAATGAGAGCAGAGATCCGGACAGGCCCCAGAGAGATACACATCCCGGTACTATCTCAAGTATAATTTTCTAGAGCAAGCATTTGACAAGCTGACGGAGGTGGGCTTCCACATGGTGGCCTGCAGCTCCACAGGCACCTGCGCATACACCAGCAATGATCCAAACGAGGACAAAATCTGGACAAGCTACACTGAATATGTCTTCTGTCGGGATTAACTAACAGTAAACATGTCGAGTTGATGTAAATAGACATTTCATAATCTAGAGGGGAATGTCTCAAAATATAATTGCATTTCCTGTGTTGAATGGTAACGTTGGTCAAGAGCCAGTGACTGCAAAATACTGCTCCATTATTCTAAGAATAGCCAAATTTTGCCACTTCTGTGGTTACACCAGAGACACCAAATGCCTCTAGATAGATTCTACACAAATTAGTGGAAATGGAATTTAGATGTTTAAAGGAAGCAGAGCGTTGTTTGAGTTGACGCACTTATCAAAAGCCCCATTTTGTGGAAAACACTTACAAATTGCCAACATCTCCACCTCATAGAACTGCAAATCAATGTTTCAGTCATATCTGACTGAGTGTTGAATTGAGCAGCATCCAAGAACAGACAAGCAGCAATTTGAATGCAGTGTCATTGTAACTTGATTGTGTGTTTTGCCAAGTTTTGTATTATCTAAGAGGCTCTTATACATAGCAGTTATCACTGACATTATTGTAAGTGTATGTGCTTGCTTGGTATATCTGTATTTGTTAAACCTGTTCAGATGAAATAAAATGTTATACTCGGCTATTCTCAGCCCCTTTTGCCAATCATCTTATCGTCTTTTAACATCTGCACAAAGTGTACAGAATAATAACATGGGCTACTGGCATTCATCTCCTTCCAATCTTTACTCAGTGGAGAAACAATGGGTCAGCCTCAAAGTGAGATGTCCTGCCCAGGAACCTCAGCCAATCATGGCACTGAAGCTGCCAGCTCAACAAAATTGGTTATAGTCTTACTTACAAAACTCTGACCATGAATTTTCCTTGGCTCTAACTTAGACTATCACATGGTATTTCCTATTAAACTTTTATTATTAAATCACATAAGCAGATAACCTCCACATCTCATGATCCGTGTCCACCTGTTCATTTTGTCACACAAATTCAGCTGCATGTGGATGCAAATAGTGCAGCTGTGCACACATGATGTCATTATCATTTCAAGTGTAAATAATGAAAGGGTCCAGCTGCACACAAATAGGAAGGTCCAGTCTGCCAGGGAGAATGAATGGAGAGTGGGCTGGTGCACCTCAGCTGCAATAGCAGGATTATGCATTGTGTACAGCCAGCCCAGAGGCAGTGATGTAACCCTTGCAGGAGTCGGGGACATCCTCTCAGAGTGAACATCTTCGGGTGCTCTGGTTCAATTTGGCCTTAAAAGGGTGAACTGTTCTGCTTGGAGAGGAACAAAAAATATCTCTGGGGTAGTGATTTGAGGGGATCATTGTGGATACATAAACAACTCAACATAGGTATGCTGTAACTAAATTATCTAGATAGGTCTTTCATTGAAGACAATTTAGACATGTCGGAAAAGTGAAAAGAAAAATTCAATGATGGCTGAAATCTATTGAGCTTTCTCAGTTTCAGGGTCCTGGTCTTGTGCATGTTAGCTCACTGTTAACCTGTCATGGCTTACTAAGACATTATTAATGTTATTACAGTCGTAACACCTGTGCTGTCCCTACAATCAGTTCCAAATATCTGGAGTCAAAAAGCCTAAAGGGTGAGCTTCTACTCCATAAAAATACATTAAAATTAAGTGTGAAGAACAGTTTGTCTCCCTTGACATATACATTAACAGTAGGTCAACAAGTAAATACAAAATGGACATGATAGAGCTTTAAGTCTAGAAATATAGTCCAATTATAGCCAAAGAAAATCACTGTAGAGCAAGCCTCTTTAACAAGTTAATTTAAAAATAATAACTGGATGTACAGAGAAGAAAAAATCCAGATTGGTTAGTACAAACATTTAGCTTAGAAATCTAGACGCACCCTAGTGGCAGCAAATGTAATTTGCAGCCAGGGTCAGTCTCAGGGTCAGGCAAGCCAACTCTCCGTTGGCTTGCGAGCTGAAAAAACAAATTATGGCCAGGCCAATCACATTATATATAGAGTCGGTGGGGGGCTTAACATAAATGTCAAGATGGCCCTACTACTTGAAAACAAAGAAGATGTCTGCTGCTAAAGCCCAAAACGGTCTACTAAACCCCTCCACCCACAATGGAGAATGCCCTGATTGGTGCATCTGAACAGGGAGCTGTGGATAATTGCAAATCACACTACAGGCTGTAGGTGGTGCCAGAGGAGCTGTTTTTACCCCCTTCATGTGGTTCTACTCGAACATAGGGTCAGTTTCAGCAAATATAACAGAAAGTAAGTTTTATAAGTCTTACCTACTGGGATAGATCTTTTACTGGGATAGACTCAAATGGATCTGGCACTGTAAATCAATAACCAAGATATTGTCACATGCCCACATATATGTTAATTATTCTTTGTCAAATTGGTGTTTGACAAAGACTTAGACAGCTAAGAAATTAAAGGCAAACACATGATGTATTATAGAAAATGTAAAAGAAAAAAAATGTAGGGAATCTTGAGAATAACCATCATGCCAAACTGCATGGTCCAGTTCTTGCCAGACTTTTATAATATTAAAATTTGATAAAAGATCGAAGAGTTTATATTAAATCTAGAGATTTTATGATACCAATACCAGTATTGATATTACCTCCGATATTGCCAAAAATGCTTGTATTGGTATTGGGAAGTACTGGAGTTTATGCACAATCCGATACCACGTAATAAAGTCCTATATCCATGTTAAAGTAGTTTATTTATGTTCTTTTTCTGTTGTAAAGCGACTGTCGAACTGGATAATAAAATAAAGTTGTGTGGCGTTGATTGTTTGTGGTTGTTCAAGTTTCACAAAAAGTTTAACCTGAGCCAGCCCGACAACAAAGATAGAAATCATATCACATCCATACAGGGTAGCAAACAGCTGTTAAAACATTATAAAATATGTGACCCGCTGGTATCGGATCAGATATGCAAGTTCAGGTATTAGAATTGGTATCAGGAAGCAAAAAATGGTATTAGACCATCTCTTAGTAAATCTCTTTGATGTTTTATTATTTTGTAAATGTAAAAGAAAAAAAAAACATGAGACAGTAATAATTACTCTGTACCAGTTTCCATTCTACCAAATCCAGAGAAATACCCTGGATCGGACACCAGTCCTTCACAGATATCAGTCGACAAACAATAACTGACTCACACCCACATTTGCACTCAGTAGAGTATGAGTGTCTCCACAACACTCATACTCATACTCTGGACTGTGGGAGGAAACTTACTCAAATGTGCAGAAAAGGCAGTAATTTATTGCAGAACAAAATCATTCAAGCTGTTGCAACACATACAGTTGCAATCCCGTTGTGTACTTGTAGAAATTAATACAGCTAGAGAGAGCAGGTCCTCATACCTCCTCCAGGGAGCGTATTATCTGTAATTTGAATCAAATGATAAGAAAGCATTAATGAGTCCATTAGGATATAGAGATTTTGTTTTAATGGCCTTCACTGAAAGGTGATTTATATGTATCTTTACATTTCGGTAACACTAGACTTCAATCTACTTTTTTGGGGCTTAGTCATAGACATTTATATACTTGTCACAGTATCTGACTGTAATTTGAATATCATTTCTGATTGACCCGCCACCATTTGTTTTGAGAAGTACTTTTTGACCAATACAAAGAGTGGAAAAATACAAAGAAAACAGAACAGAACAATCAATATGATTCTAGCTGGTATTGAATTGTGAGAAGTAAGGAGAACTGTTACAACAATATGCAGCACACAGTAGGATGTAGTTAACCTGAACGAGTGACTGACAATTACTTAAAATTCCCATGCCTCTGCAACCTTTCAGTAAAATGAAAATGGTTTTTCAGTGCGAGTGATGGCAGGATAACAAAGAACAAAAAAAGGAAGCTGAGACAAAGACAGTCAAGGACTGGAGGAAATAGCAAGACTGAGAGAAAAAAACATTGTGACTGTTCTTCCCTCATACAATAATTGTAATGTTTCTCTCTTTCACCCCTCTAATGTACACATGCTCCATGTTGAGCTCCCTGACATGAACCTCAGCAGATTAGGACTGTTTGAATTCCATGCATGGGCCCAGGATGGGTTTCAGCCTATTTTAGATCAAAGTCGCTTTCATTAGCACATCACAACAGTAACTCCGGACCAAAGGCTTCATTATTATTCCAATAAAATTCTGAGTCAGAAATACATTTTAAACGTGACTTCACAACAGGGAATATGCACCAGTCAGTCCTCATATGAGGGTAGTTCCTGATATTATGTGAAAGCATGACATCATAGTGTCCATGGTGTTAACAGAGCCCAGGAGCAACAAGAAGAGGATCTATCAAAACAAATTGCCCATTTAGTTTTAATCACAATTTTCTTTTACAATTTTGATTTTTGTATTACAAAACTAATTCATCATCACTCACTATAACTTCATCCCTCACATTGCAGTAACACCGTATACACCCTGACCAGTCATGACGCCCTGCAAGTGGCATGCTGTGTACCTTATAAAAAATGGTAACACTTTACCTGAAGGTATCTACATAAGAGTGACATGACACTGTCATGAAGACATGACACATGAACCCTAACCGTAACCATAACTTGTCATGACAAAACCGAATGACACTAACTAAAAGAAGCGTTATGTCATGACTCGTTTATAATATCACTCTTATGTAGATACCTTCAAGTAAAGTGTAACCTAAAAATTAACTGACGTCTGACAGTATATGATTGAAGGTGCATTTTATGCTCAAATAATAGAATAGAGTACATATTATACAACATGTGCAGGCCTTAAAGGGGACTTAAATTAAGAATTGTTATTTCCATGGGTTAGTAAAGTTCAATCAATATTTGGTAACATAAGCTACTCTCTAAAAAGCCAGAAACCAGAAAAGTAAGTCTCAAACTTGTGTTGTCATCAAGTATAAATCTGGACCTGCTCCCTAGACAGATGGGAGACGGATTTTGTGGAACCACAGAATTTTTTTCTTCTTTTTATACCCAATTGAGCTTCATTCTATTGTAGTGTAGTTCTGAAACAGAATACTTAGAACATTCACCTTGGTGCGCTCAGTGTCATCTATATACCATCTTTCTTAATTCATTGTCTTTCGAGTAGTTACCGTCTTTATGCTTGATGCCATCACAAATTTAAGTTTTGGCACTCTATTTTTGATTTGGGAAAGATTTGTTCATGTTTACTAATATTTTTAAATTGTCTTTGACAATAGGAATAACATGTATGAATTTTGAAACCGGTAGTTTCCCTTAAATGTAGACTAAAGTAGCCCAAATATGAAACATAAATAATTTCATTATTTTGGCTGGGTTTCACTGGCCCTGATGGCTCAGTTATTGTGGTATCACATTAAGATAGAAGCACCATTTTCTGCAGTTGCCCAATCACTGTTGGCAAATGAATGTATGTATGAATGTATGAATGTATATAATGTATGTATGAATGTATGTAATGTCTGATAAAAACAGGTTGATGGACTTATTAATGGATCATAAGAAGGTAAAGAAGGTAAAGTAAGAATGTAATGGAGATACAACCTCAGCTTCAGTTGAACATACAATAACTGCAAAGAGAGGGCACAAAAGAAAATGTTCTTACTCAAAAACACTGAAGAAATGCATGCTGTTCCCTGGCATGAATAGGAGCTTTCTCTGGTGAATAACAGCAGCAAGAACAATAATATCACCAGAAATATTATATAAGTGAAAGCAATCATTATTTATCTGGTCCAGACTAGAGAGACACTTCAACCAAAGGAGGCAAAGGGGCAGCAACTTGAGCCACTGTAGCCACTATGTGTGGATGCACATTGCATTCAGTGAAAGCCCTAAATTACATCGACAAAATATCACACATGAAATGAGAAAGAAAAACACTATGTCCTGCTGAGCCTTAAGTGCGATATTGTTTTACCAAACCAGTAATATCAATCTGAATACATCTCAAATACGGCAAATAATGTTGCTGAGAGTGCATTCCATGTTCTTGAGAGTTTAATTTTCTAATGTGCATTGTAAGCTTACTTTAGACTTCTGCTTGACGATTGCAAATGTCACCATTTGTGATCAGCAGCTTCCAAACTAATGCAATGGGCCGTGTTCTATCTGTTCATGTGGCCATTAAACCTCCCACCTTAAATGCCAGCTTAGTTCTTTTGAAAATTACAGTCATGAAATAGAAGATGCCCTTTCCACAGCTGCTTTATATACTGAGGCAACTCTGCTCACATGGAGGCCTTTCATTTGAATGTTCTCCGCATTACCAGTATTATTGCAAATCAGATGTCCTTCTAAAGCAAGCAAGATATTTGCTTGATGTTCTGCAATATATTTCTGTATTTCAGATACTCTTAATGGCTTTTTCTATTTGATCCCTGCAACAAAAACAACTTGTGAACTAACATTTCTCTTTTCTTTTTCATGGGGAAGCATCATATTTATTTTTTCTTTGTTTTGGAAACAACAAAAAGTGCTTATATGTTGGACAACATACTTTCAATGATGTGTCATTAATATAATGTAAGAAATGTTGTTTTTTTTCTACCCAAATTTGGGAGTTTTTAGAAGTTGTCCGAGTCACCCTATGAGAGTAGAATAAGTCCACAATGAAAGGGTTAAGTCTGCAAGAATGTGGTTCCCATTCAAGTGGTATTTACATAAATTCAGAGGATTTGGTTTTGGTTGCCATTGCTGTAGTTTCAGGTTTTCCACATCTGGCTTGGTTTTGAGAATAAGCCTGTCTGTGTTTAGAAGAGAGAATTACAGGGTGCAGTAGCAAAAATGATGAAAGGCATCTGATTCTAACGTCAGAGTTTAGAAAGAGGCTTGATGAATGTATTGATGTATTACTCCGGACAGAGGTGGGAAGCAGAATCAAGTGGAGGTCTGGGGATAACTGCAGCAACAGCTCTATATGAGAAATGGTAATTACTATACTACCAGATAAAAGGCTATCCTGACAGTTCTTTTTTTAACCTCAGAAAGTCCAACGTAACCTTAAACAGATTCACTCAAATCTATTTTTGACAATACTCTACCCAATTAAAGAATAGATGTAGGCCTATATGTGCGGAACAAACATGTCAGGAATAATGTGAATTATAGGCTTGTGCATAAACCCCAGCATCTTGGGTTTTCCTTCCAGTCTCCCCTTTAGCTATTAAAGTTGCCTTGCTAAACAGCATTCACAGTTCACCAGGGACTTACGTAAGTGAACTCTAGATAAAGCGTGATCTCAACTTATGAACCCTCACTTTGTTTATTCTATATGCTAAACCTTTAGAATGACCACTTCCCAGTTCTAGTGCAGAATTATGGCATTACAATAAAACCACAAGCAGCTCTGCATGTCACTGGTCTGAACTCTGACTGGGTTTTTCTATGTAGAGGGTTTTATTTTTTAAAATCTTTTTCTTGCGAGAGTTAGATGGGATCAATACCCATGTCAGTAAATATATGTACAGTAAATATGTATCTGGAGCCAGCCACAATTAGGTTAGCTTAGCTTAGTTTATTTTAATGATGTAAAACCTGGAGACTCCACTGGTTGCCTGGCAACTGCTCCTGGTCAATAAATTGCTTGGCATCCCCAATAAAACAGTGGAATTTCTTTTAGTACAGATTAAATAAACAAGTCGTAATGTATTAATTAGTGAGCTTTAGAGATCCTGGTAGGTGGATTTTGTTACCTTTGGACAGAGCCTAGAGCTGTATCTCTTAAAAAA
>JABXJD010002674.1:0-46832 GCA_013375575.1 Percina caprodes
ACTGACTCAGTACCAAAGATGTCAGCTCAAATCATAAGCGGAAAGAGGTTTCGGGGGTAAGTATCGTTTTTTTATTGATTACATAGCGCTAAATATGTATAACCACCCTGGAGACACGTGTGTAATGTTACTGGCTAACTATTCAGCTAACTTAAACTAGCCAATTGAGTTAGCGCTTGCTTTATAGCTAACGTTACAGTTAACGTCCCTTTAGTCTCTTCTTTACGATATCAGCCTTATGCGCAATCTGCACATTTATTTGGAGAAACTGCCCTTGTCCATCTTCATGCTGACAGCAGAACGCGATTTAATAACTTCGTTGAATTATTGTACATGATGCTGGCCACGTGAATGAAGTGTGCTAGCAGGTGTTTTTTTTATACTGTTAAATGTGGATAACGTGCTGAGAAATCACAATGGACTCTTTCTCAAGTGGCATGGGGTTTTTGTCTCCTGACAGTTATCTCTAAATGTGTCCACACTAAATGCACTGACTTGTGACTGTCGCATTTATAATCTAGTGTTAATCCACATGGTTCGCTAGATCATTGAACATTTTGGAAAAGTTGCAAATCCTGCAGGATTATGTAAGAAGCTGTGGGGGTGTAATATAATCTTTGCCCTATTGGTCCACTGACCTCAAGTGATGAGGCTAACACACACCACTTATGAAAGTTAGAAACCCCAAACTAACGTTTTAACAGTCGTTACTGTTTTAATATTTGAGTACAATCTGCAAATGCATTTGTTGTGTTTTTAATAGTTCAAAGTTTGCATTAATAAAAAATACTGCTTATACAGAAAGTTTGGGAGAATGTATTTGGCAAAGTGGAAAACCTTTAATTTATTTGCATGTGCTTGTCACAAGACATGACAGCCTGCACCGTGATAACTGCTCCTCACAGTACTCATTAGTTAAATTAAATCCACAGATCTGCTGTCCCTTCAGTGGGGGGGGTTACATTCAATATCCATGAAAGTTTATAGGTATATGGGCCTAGTTGATCAGTAAGCAGTAAGACTCCTAATCTGAGTATCATCAGATTAGGAGTGTTGTTGTGATGCAATATGTAATGATTAGTTTAATGAAGTCTGGGAATGATATTTTTACTGATAGCTCTTTTGTTTCTCTGGACTCCTTTGTGAAGAAATAAAAAGCATTATCATTCAGGTTATATGTAAAATAATTTACCTTAACATTTTCAACAGTAGGTCTATGTTATATATTATTTCCACTATATTGATTAACTATATTGATTGTATTGTCATTGTTTTCTTTTGCATAGCCTTATAGAAAGGCTAAGGTGTTATTGCCTTTGGAATGCCTGATGTTTTAAATTGTGCTTGACCATGATATAATCCAGTGTTTTAACTTATTAAGGCTATTGGAGCACACTATGGATATACCTTATGGATGATGGTTTTGGAATGTAAAACATTAATTTTGTAAGGTCACCAGTTTAAAAACACTGAGGTTACTTGAAAAATTGTTCCAATTGGTGTCACACATCCGTAATCAATAGGAATCACGTGGTGTGTGCCATTATCATTGCTAATGAAGTTCATGTGATTCAAAAAGATACCGTGCTTCAATCTAAATCTGTTTAGTTGGTCAGATTGTCAGTGTATCTTTAGAGCTTCTTGAGTAACAGTTGATGAGATCAGTAAGGCCTATTTGTTGTGTGATTGATTGTGTGAATAGAAAACAAAAGAGATGCAATCAGATAAAGCAAAGACAGAGACCAGAGATAAGACTTTCGAATGATCCGGCTTTGCATGTACAGTCATGGGCTGGGAATTGGAAAATTGTGACCAGTTTCAGAATGAAATAGCCACGTCATGTATATTGACATAAAATCTGTAACAATTGCAAAGGAGGTGTGTGGCCTGTGTACCATATGGTCCTATCCCTTTTCTGTGTTATAGTGGCTGTCACTGCATAGATTTGAAATCTAGTTGGGTTTTATTTTGTTGTCTTGTGTTCTCAGGCAGGTGAGGGAGCGTCTGAAGAAGGATGTGGAGCAGATGAAGCTTCAGGACCCAAACTTCAGACCTGGGCTAGTGGTTTTACAGGTAAGTGTAAGTTGGTAACTAGAACGTATGTGGTAAAAGCACATTTTTGGTTGTTTTGTTTGCTAATTTTGCCATGTGCTTTCTCGTGGGCTTTGGTCACATGTGCCATTTGTGCCCCTGTATAAAGTGTTTAACTGAATTCCACTGAAGTCCTGTTCTGGTAGATGGGGACATTTATGGAATTGCTCTGTTATCAACAGTAGGGTGGCCATTCCTTCATATAGGCAGGTGAAGTGATGCTTTGTGTCTTTTGCAGGTTGGAGACCGTGACGATTCAAATCTGTACATCAGTATGAAGTTGAAGGCAGCAGCAGAGGTAAAAGATAATTTACATTCATTATGTACACCACAATTTAACTGTATACTGTTTGCAATCAGCCCTAACTCCCGGTCTAATTTTTTTCTTCTCTGTACACAGATCGGAATAAATGCCACACATATGAGACTTCCCAAGACTGCAACAGAGGAGGAGGTGAAAATGGATTTGAAGTATTAAGTTCTGCCCAGCTTTTACACACACACACACACACACACACACACACACACACACACACACACACACACACACACACACACACACACACACACACACACACACACACAAATGACAAGCTGAGAGTACCCCAGAGTGTAAATGCTGCATGTCTGTTCGTAGGTTCTTCACAGCATCACAGAGGTGAATGAGAACTCGTCTGTCCACGGCCTCATTGTGCAGCTGCCCTTAGATTCGAACCACAAGATGGACACGGAGAAGGTCACCAACGCAGTGGCCCAGAGAAGGATGTCGACGGGTAGGTACAGACATAAACAAAAGATCAGGCTTATTTGTGCTTTTTTTTTCTTTCTTTGAGTCTGATTAAAAGAAGAAAAAACACTTATTTAATTTAAACAGCTTGAATTTGCAATGTTCTGATGCATTTACAGACTGACCAGTATCAATGCAGGGAAGTTGTCACGTGGGGACCTGGGCGACTGCTTCATCCCTGCACACCAAACGGCTGCATGGAGTTGATCAGGCAGACTGGTAAAGGCACATTTAATTAATGCAAAAGTAAAAAAACATCTGTGCTGTGAAAACATACAACACAAAATTGAATAAGACTAGAATAAATCAATTGATCTACTTCTTCTCTACAGGTGTGTCTGTGGCAGGAAAGAGAGCAGTAGTGATTGGTCGCAGGATTGTGGGCGCACCGATGCACGACCTGCTGCTGTGGAACCACGCCACCGTTACCACCTGCCACTCTAAAACCGCTGATCTGCCTGGAGAGGTACAACAGTAACCCCTCCACCCAAGCCAGCAATATTGTTTCAGGAGTGTACTCCGATCAGCCATTATGTGTCCCCAGACCAATACACGCAGGGAATTGCAAATCTCTGCTGCAATCGCGTGGCATAAACAATAACCACATTTTGAAACTTTCTGTGATATCATAAAATAAATGGCCACCATGCCTAGCAACATTTTTTACTCATGCTACTCCCTTATTCATGAAATGCTCACTAATGTCAATCGCTGTCTTTGTCCAGGTGAGCAAAGCAGACATCCTGGTTGTCGGCATCGGGAAAGCAGAGATGGTGAAAGGAGAATGGATCAAGAAGGGAGCAGTGGTCATCGACTGTGGCATCAACCACATTCCAGGTTTGACTCTGCGTTCCTGAGGCTTTTCGGTCTGCTTTAGTCATGGCATTCTGGAGTTTAATTAGTTTAGGGCTGTCCCAAGTGATTATTTTTTAAACAATGAATCTAGCAATAAGGTTTTTGATTAGTCAACTAATCAAAAGATTTTTTCAACAAGGTTAAAATTCTCTTTTTCAGGTTCTCTTTTTATTAAAATTATTATTAAAACAGACTGCACCGTTCAAGTAAAATTAATTTGTAGTGCAACCTGAAGCCAGATGTAGGCTATCAATCCAACAAAAAATAAACTTGCTTTCAGGAATAATACAAAAATATAAACTTATATAAATAGCAAGTGCAAAAAAATAAGTCCATATTTGCAGTACAGTAGTAGTAAAATAAATGCTAGGCTTAGGCCTAGTCATTATTTTTGTCTTTCTCTTTAAGCTTACAGTAAAAAAAAGTGCAATTTTTCTCTGCCTCCATGTGTATATGTTGAAGAAACGGTTAGGCATTGCTGTGGAGAAATGTGAGCATTTGTGAGCAAAGCTACGTGCGTTTTATATTTCTACGCGTTGATGCAAATTGTGTGTTGATGCATTTACCTAACCGATTACGTTGACAAATCGTCCCTGCCCTAAATTAGTTATTCAGAGGGATAAGTGGTATTTACCTCAAAGTTTCTCTCTGTGTCTTTTAGATGAGACTAAAAAGTGGGAAGCGGGTGGTGGGTGATCCACTACGCCTCAGCCAAGGAGCAGGCCGGCTTCATCACTCCTGTGCCCGGTGGTGTGGGACCCATGACTGTGGCCATGCTGATGGCGGTAAGGTCCATCTGAAGAGTGAAATCCTCAACTAAAATCTATGTTGGCATTAATTGACATTTTCTAATTTTCAATGCTAGCATACTTACGTGAAAACACCAGTATATAAGGCTAAAAATGTACACTCTTTATCCAGAGGAGGAAATAGCGATGAATTCTTTCACGTCATGTACCCTAGATGTTAAAAGAATGACTGTCAGCGTGTATGTATGTGTGTGTTTGTAGAACACAGTGTTGAGTGCAAAGCGTTTCCTGGAGAGCCACCAAACGGGAAGTGGAACATTTCTTTCACCAAACTCAACCTCCAAAAGCCCGTGCCAAGGTTTGTCTCCTTATCTTCCTTCGCAGTCATGTTCTCTGTTAACTTTGTACCTGAAAGATTTGGTAAATTTAATAATCCACACGCAAGAAGAGCTGGTTTAATTCTTTCTTTGCCTCACGTCTGTCTGAATGTGCTCATTGTCTCAGTCCTCAGCCATATCCTCCTCTGGTCGGATGACAAATTGATTTTGTTTGTTGTCTTTATAACTCCCAACAGCGATATTGTGATTTCTCGCTCCTGCGTGCCCAAGCCTATCGACTGTCTGGCAAGAGAGGTGGGCCTGCTGTCAGATGAGGTGGAGCTTTATGGCAAGACTAAGGCCAAGGTCCAGCTGAGTATCATCAAACGCCCTGAGGCCCAGCCAGACGGCAAATATGTGGTGGTCACTGGTATGCAGCAGAATTTAAAATTCTGAATTGTTAATTTCGGACCTGCTGTTGATTATGTTCCATGCTGATAAGATTTTCTGTCTGCAGCATTACACCACCTCTGGGTGAAGGAAAGAGCACCACCACCATCGGCCTGGTCCAGGCCCTGGGAGCCCACATAAAACTCAATGTGTTTGCTTGTGTCCGACAGCCTTCTCAGGGACCCACCTTTGGCATCAAAGGTGAGCTATGGAATAATGTACACTCAGTTAAAGGTTGCGCAGCTTTACAATCCGTTGAAATGTACCTTTGTGTTTGTGTGTATATATATTTCTGTAGTTTTGTCTTCTGTCTGCAGGTGGTGCTGCAGGAGGTGGATATTCTCAAGTCATTCCAATGGAAGAGGTACTACACTGCTGTGTCAAGTTAGAAACTAGGCAGCTAGAAATACTAAAGGAAAATTTGCATTAATTAACGAGTCTGTTAATTTTAGTTCAACCTCCATCTTACCGGCGACATCCACGCCATCACAGCTGCCAACAACTTGGTTGCTGCTGCCATCGATGCTCGCATCTTCCACGAG
This sequence comes from Percina caprodes, assembly GCA_013375575.1. Taxonomy (NCBI): domain Eukaryota; kingdom Metazoa; phylum Chordata; class Actinopteri; order Perciformes; family Percidae; genus Percina; species Percina caprodes. The sequence continues at coordinate 5,792 of JABXJD010002674.1, forward strand.
TCTACACAATCTGACAAGGTGGGTACTCTATTTTGTCAGTGCTATACAAGAAAATACACTTTTGTAAAGAAATGGATTATGACAGTTATCTCTCTGTATGCACCCTCAGGCTCTGTATAATCGCTTGGTCCCACTCAATGGAAAAGAGAGGAAGTTCTCCCCCATCCAGATCAACAGACTGAAAGTAAGTATTTTGTCACGAACTTGTAGGTTTTGACAAATTCCAGAGTATGGCATACATCTCACACATACGTTTTCTGTATTTGTTTAGAAACTGGGCATAGAAAAGACAGATCCCTCCACTCTGACAGAAGAAGAGATTGCCCGCTTTGTCCGCCTGGACATGGACCCAAGCTCTGTCACCTGGCAGAGAGGTATGAAGTCTTTTAATCCTCATGACATTACATAATCTGCCATATTTTTAGCAATTGTGAGTGTATTAGTCATTGCATGTCAATTTAGTGTTGGATACCAATGATCGGTTCCTGAGGAAGATCACGATCGGACAGTCGCCAACTGAAAAGGGATACACAAGAGAGGTAAAGACATGAGCTCCACAAAGTTTCTGTTAGACAGTGTCTTTGGCTCCACCCAGTGGTTGTTTAGGTAGCAATGCAACACACTCTATTTTAAAGTGAATTTCTGCCTATAAACTGAATTCACCCTCTCATCTATCTATCTATCTATCTATCTATCTATCTATCTATCTATCTATCTATCTATCTATCTATCTATCTATCTATCTATCTATCTATTTTTCTATCTATCTCACCTAAAGGATAATTAGGAACACCTGTTCAATTTCTCATTAATGCAATTATCTAATCAACCAATCACATGGCAGTTGCTTCAATGCATTTAGTGGTGTGGTCCTGGTCAAGACAATCTCCTGAACTCCAAACTGAATGTCAGAATGGGAAAGAGAGGTGATTTTAAGCAATTTTGAACTTGGCATGGTTGTTGAGTATTTCACAATCTGCTCAGTTACTGGGATTTTCACGCACAACCATTTCTAGGGTTTACAAAGAATGGTGTGAAAAGGGAAAAACATCCAGTATGCGGCAGTCCTGTGGGCGAAAATGCCTTGTTGATGCTAGAGGTCAGTTGAGAATGGGCCGACTGATTCAAGCTGATAGAAGAGCAACTTTGACTTAAATAACCACTCTACAACCGAGGTATGCAGCAAAGCATTTGTGAAGCCACAACACGCACAGCCTTGAGGCGGATGGGCTACAACAGCAGAAGACCCCACCGGGTACCACTCATCTCCACTACAAATAGGAAAAAGAGGCTACAATTTGCAAGAACTCACCAAAATTGATCAGTTGAAAACTGGAAAAATGTTGTCTGGTCTGATGAGTCTCGATTTCTGTTGAGACATTCAGATGGTAGAGTCAGAATTTGGCGTAAACAGAATGAGAACATGGATCCATCATGCCTTGTTACCACTGTGCAGGCTGGTGGTGGTGGTGTAATGGTGTGGGGGATGTTTTCTTGGCACACTTTAGGCCCCTTAGTGCCAATTGGGCATGGTTTAAAAGCCACTGCCTACCTGAGCATTGTTTCTGACCATGTCCATCCCTTTATGGCCACCATGTACCCATCCTCTGATGGCTACTTCCAGCAGGATAATGCACCATGTCACAAAGCTCGAATAATTTCAAATTGGTTTCTTGAACATGACAATGAGTTCACTGTACTAAAATGGCCTCCACAGTCATCAGATCTCAACCCAATAGAGCATCTTTGGGGTGTGGGGAACGGGAGCCCTGGATGTGCATCCCACAAATCTCCATCAACTGCAAGATGCTATCCTATCAATATGGGCCAACATTTCTAAAGAATGCTTTCAGCACCTTGTTGAATCAATGCCACAAACACAGTATTAGTATGGTGTTCCTAATAATCATTTAGGTGTGTGTATGTATGTGTGTATATATCTATATCTATATCTTCCTTCTCATTCCGTGCGTTTTGTATATTATCACTGAAGGCTTCAAAACTATGAATGAACACACATGGAATTATGTACTTAACAAAAAAATGTGAAATAACTGAAAATATGTCTTATTGGTTGACAGCCATATTGGACAACTGTTAGAATTCATATTATGGCAAGAACCAATCCGCTAAGTAAAGAGAAACAAGTGGCCATCATTACTTTAAGAAATGACGGTCAGTTGGTCCCGAAAACTGCGAAAACTTTGAACGTGTCCCCAAGTGCAGTTGCAAAAACCATCAAGTGCTACAACAAAACTGGCTCACATGAGGACCGCCCCAGGAAAGGAAGACCAAGAGTCACCTTTGCTGCAGAGAATAAGTTCATCTGAGTCACCAGCCTCAGAAATTGCAAGTTAACAGCAGCTCAGATTAGAGACGAGATGAATACACACAGAGTTCTAGCAACAGACACATCTCTAGAACAACTGTTAAGAGGAGACAGTGCAAATCAGGCCATTATGGTCAAATAGCAGCCAGGAAACCACTGCTAAGGAGAGGCAACAAGCAGAAGAGATTTGTTTGGGCCAAGAAACACAAGGAATGGACATTAGACCAGTAGAATCTGTGCTTTGGTCTGATGAGTCCAAGTTTGAGATCTTTAGTTCCAACCGCTGTCTTTGCGACGGAGAAAAGGTGACCGGATGGATTCTACATGCCTGGTTCCCACCGAGCATAGAGGAGGAGGTGTGATGGTGTGAGGAGGCTTTGCTGGTGACACTGTTGGGGATTTATTCCAAATTGGAGGGCTACTGAACCAGCATGGCTACCACAGCATCCTGCAACGACATGCAACATCCCATCCGGTTTGCGTTTAGTTGGGCCATCATTTATTTTTCAACAGGACAATGACCCCAAAAACACCTCCAGGCTGTGTAAGGGCTATTTGACCAAGATGGAGAGTGATGGAGTGCCCCACAGTCACCGGACCTGAACCCAATAGAGATGGTTTGGGAAGAGCTGGACCGCAGAGTGAAGGCAAAAGGGCCAACAAGTGCTAAGCATCTCTGGGAACTCCTTCAAGACTGTTAGGAAACCATTTCAGGTGACTACCTCTTGAAGCTCATCAAGAGAATGCCAAGAGTATGCAAACGAGTAATCAGAGCAAAGGGTGGCTGCTTTCAAGAAACTAAAATATAAGACATGTTTTCAGTTATTTCACACTTTTTTGTTAAGTACATAATTCCATATGTTAATTCCTAGTTTTGATGCCTTGAATGATAATCTACAAAACGCACTAAATGAGAAGGTGTGTCCAAAGTTTATTTCTACATACATACATACATACATACACATACACACACACACACACACACATGTGTATGTGACATCCATTTTGTCTCTCTGTCCTCAAGGCCCAGTTTGACATCACCGTGGCCAGTGAAATCATGGCAGTGCTTGCCCTCACCACCAGCCTGCAGGACATGCGTCAGCGCCTGGCCAAGATGATTGTGGCCACCAGCCGCGGCGGACAGCCCATCACCACAGAGGACCTGGTCAGTGGTCTGGACTCTCGTCTATGACGGGACATTCTGTATAGGTATTGTGGAAGCAAGGCTCCTATAATTAATTATTGTTTTTCTTTATAGGGCGTGAGTGGTGCTCTAGCTGTGCTAATGAAAGATGCCATCAAGCCAAACCTGATGCAGACCTTGGAAGTGTGTAAAACACACATACTAACTTGTATAGTTGCACTGAAAATAACTTTTACAAGCTAAAATAGTCTTGAGTTATGGGTTTTGTATCATTTGAGTCATCTGAATCCACAGGGAAACCCAGTGTTTGTCCATGCCGGCCCGTTTGCCAACATCGCCCATGGCAACTCCTCTATTCTGGCTGATAAAATAGCTTTGAAGCTGGTTGGGCCCGAGGGCTTTGTAGGTAAGTGGAGCTAAGAAAATGGCTTTATGCAGGTGCGTTTCTAGGACTTGAGGAGATTCAGGACTTAGCCCGGACCCATTTAAACAAACGTAATGCAATGCAAAACAGTGATTGGCTTGCCCAGCTTGTTAATAACCGGTGTATGTTCATTTTAGCTGCCCAGTTTGTAGATGTTGGTTAGATGACACCAACATTTGGCCAATTCACACCTGGCCTGGCAACCCAAAGACCAAGGTTTTATTTCCACGTGTATGCGGACTTATGATGCGAGGGTCTGGGGGTCCTCAGGTCCTTAATTTCCTGCATTCAGGTGAATTTTTATGCACCTTTTTTCTGAATTGATTTATGCTAGAAATATAAACATAGGGGACCATTCAAAATGAAAAAACATTCTGTATTGCTTTCAACTATTTATTCTCCTGTAGATCGATTTTTCTAATTTTATCTGAGTCAGCACACATGTAGGCATAATTTACTCTTCCCACCTTTTTTGCATCACTTGTTGGGGATATATGACAAATATTCACCTCAATAATACATTAATTAATTTTAATGAACTAATAAACCCCTGGACTGTAATATTTCAGATGTGTTTGAGCAAGAATTCTGCTCATAACTTCAAAATGTATCTGTGTTTTGTGATTTGGAGTCGTGGTGATACCTGCACCATAGTCTGCTGTGCATTAGCTTAAGTGATTGCTATGCTGATACGGTAGATCTTAGACCTTCTGACAGACTCAGAGCCCCGATTGAGACTCTAGTCTCTGGATGAGATAAAGTTCAGGAAAGTGGCTGTACGCTGCTCTACATCGGAGGTGGAAAACTGAAACTACGGCAGGAATACACAGAGTAGAAACGGGTCACACCTGCCGCAGCGTGCCAACAGCAGAGCGCATCTATTGTAAACCTGAAGCTACACAGACCACGAAAGCCTAGCTGCACATCTCTATTTTTACAGAGAAAGTGGACCCTATTAGTTTTCATAAACTTTTCAAAATACATTCACGGCTACACTCAAAACATTTGGGGTCTGAAGCCCCGGCAAAATTTATGGTAGTATGTTTTCCTCAATATTCACTTGTTTTGCCTTGATCTGGTACTGGAGTGCTAGTAGATTGTTTGCTGTGTTGATGGTACAAGTGATGGAGTAGCAGATATAGTAGATACAGTAGACATTTGTGATTCTGTTTCTGTTCTCTTTGTCTCACAACCTCCCAATTGTGCCAACAGTGACGGAGGCAGGCTTTGGTGCTGACATTGGCATGGAGAAGTTCTTCAACATCAAGTGTCGCTACTGGCCTGAGACCCACGTGGTGGTGCTGGTGGCCACCGTCCGAGCCCTGAAGATGCACGGAGGAGGACCAACAGTGAGTTTGCTTGAGTTTTCTGTAGCCCCCCAATAAGAAGAAAATTACCTAATTTATTTCTAACTTAATCTGAAATAAACAAAATCACTTTTGCTTTGACATTTCTATATAATTTTACATGATGGTTGAACAGCATCCACACAGTATCTCTGCACACCCTCCATCAGTGGACTTCACAGAGCAATAACTCATTCAAATTCTTACTTCTTCATTCACACAATTGTTAGCTTCTTAAAAATACTGAAGGAAACATTTCACATAGTCTCTGCTGTATAATATTTGGTTGAGTTCCTCCTTGAATTTTTAAATTAAGTAAAACTTTTGTTTAGGTCACTGCTGGGATGCCACTGCCTAAGGAATACATTGAGGAGGTAACACATAACAGCAGCCCACCAAAATGTGATCTTTATTTAAAATTAAAGTTTTCTGTCGATGAGCTGTACATTACTATTGGGTATCTCACAAGCTAATTTAAAAGTGTGTTTATGTGAACCTGCATATAGAACCTTGAGCTGCTGGAGAAGGGCTGCAGCAACATGAGGAAGCAGATAGAGAATGCACAGCACTTTGGCGTGCCAGTGGTGGTGGCTGTAAATGCTTTCAAGTAAGTGGTGGATGACGACACAGTAGCCACGACAACAGATATAAAGAACTAGTTCTCTAATACATTGTGCAGTATTTAGCTGCTGAAGAGCCAGATTTATTTTCTAAGAGACCAATAACAGAGAAAAACAGAAATTGAATATTTATCAGGAGGCTTTAGGTGAAGGTAAAATATGTCACTGTTGTTTTTACAGCTTGTTGTGCTGCCCCAAGGGGGTCAAGTCAATTAATGCATATTTTAAAGCAAGATCAAGAGACTGTAAATCTATTTTTCTATTTCTTTTGTTCAGTTATTTTCTTTACTAATTACTTAATAATGTGTTAGGTTTGACAGGCTCAGTAAAAGCAACGGTAAGTGTTACCCTTGCTCGAGGCAGAAATGTCCTCAAGGTCAATAAAGAGATTAAATGATAAATAGTGACACAAATGTGTCAGACATTTTTCTTGTGTGTTCCTGCCTTGTTTTTGGATGGTATCGTCTGTGTCTGTTCATCTCTAATACCCTTTGTTGTTCTGATCTAACCTGCAGGACAGACACCGAGGCTGAGCTGGACCTGGTCTGCAGCATGGCCAAAGCTGCCGGAGCCTTCGACGCCGTGCGCTGCTCACACTGGGCTGAAGGTGGAGCGGTGCGGTAGCCTTGGGTCAGGCAGTCCAGAGAGCTTCAGAGGCCCCCAGCAAATTCCAATTCCTCTATGATTTGGAGGTATGGGACGTCACATCTTGTATTTTTCAAAAATAATAAGATATGTGAATGAATTTGCCAGAAAAAGTGCATGTTATTATATTTGTTTGGTCTGTAAAGGGAAATAAAGATGTCAGCCATACTGAAGATAAAAATGTTTTCACCCACAAGAAATGCCATCTTGCATATGTACAAAGTCTCAATGAAATACATAAAAAGAGCTTTGAAAATGTATCCTGTATTTGTGTCCTACACTCAATCAAGCAGTGAAAATGTGCTAATTTTGTCTGGTTGGCATTAGTGTTCCAACATATTGATAAGTTGTATTATATTATATTCTTCTCCAGCTCCCTATTGCTGATAAGATTCGAATAATTGCCCAGAAGATCTACGGAGCGGATGATATTGAGCTTCTCCCAGAGGCTCAACACAAGGTGGAGCTGTACACCAAACAGGTCAGCATCTGTAGTCAATTTGTTTTCTCCTCTCTCTTGTCAGGCTTGTTTGTTGTCCGTGGAAATTATCTTAACTGGATGGAGAATGCTTGATTAGGCCTTTTTTTAAAAAAGATCTAATACCTTTTCTCCCCTCAGGGTTTTAGCAATCTGCCAATCTGCATGGCAAAGACTCACCTGTCGCTCTCTCATGAGGCAGACAGGAAGGGTGTGCCCACAGGGTTCATCCTGCCAATCAGAGACATCCGAGCCAGTGTGGGCTCTGGTTTTCTTTTCCCACTGGTTGGCACGGTAAGCTTTCAATAAACAATGCCTTTCTTTGTAATGCTTTGCCGCAGGTTCATGCCTGGGAGGTGTTAGGGTGTGACTATTAACTGCTCTGCGCGTATGCACCACCAAACCACATCCCAATGTAACCTGATGTTCTACATTTTTCATGGCGGGACTTTTAGCAGTCCAATGTCTGTCTTTTAATTCAAATACATCACATGTTGTCAGTGCATATAATGATCTTCATCTGAAATCAAATGGCTCAATCCATTCATGTTCCTGAATGGATGACCTCATACACTCTGGATGTGTAAAACAACACTGTGTGTAATGTGTCAACAACTGTGTTTGCTGAAGGTTCACCTGCTACTGGGAAATAGCAAGCCAGGTATCCTAACCAGGGATGCAACTAACAATTATTTTATCATATAATTATCATCAACTACTCACTGGAAAATATAATTATTTAATATATGAAACTTTTTTTTTTTTTTTTTTTTAAATAGCAAAGTGTGTCACTATATCCCAGACCACAACAAGTTGTCTTAATGTCATGTTTTATCTAACCCATTTTGTGAGTGTGTGAGTGTGTGAGTGTGTGAGTGTGTGAGTGTGTGAGTGTGTGTGTGTGTGTGTGTGTGTGTGTGTGTGTTGACAGTTTCTATCATAAAAACTACTTACTCTTGCTGTTCCTCCTAGATGCCCACGATCCCGGTCTGCCCACCAGGCCTTGTTTCTATGACATTGACCTGGACCCTGAGACTGAACAGGTCAACGGTCTCTTCTAAAGCACATAGTAAAGAAGGTAGTTAAGACCTACAGGTACCCAACTCATACTGCAGTTGGCAGACACTGAGCCTTAAATGTGATGGACTAATAACTGGGGCGCCATGAGCGTGTTGCTGGAGTTGTTTTGGTTTGTTATTTTTCACTCAGTCACTGACATCTGTAAATAATTGATTTGCTTTGCCTTGAAGGCTGCAGATGGGTAATTCTAGAACCTAATTAATCACAGAACAGTTTATCCCCTTGAGATTGTCAGTCTGTGATATACTTTTTGCAAAAGGGTAGTGTCCTATTGACAATTCTTTCAGTTACATTGCTCGCTGCACATACACAAGCTCGCTTGTATTTGATATCCCAGAAACCCCAATGACAATAATAAGCCAAAACTCTTAAGTGGCAGATTTGGTCTCTTGTTTAAACTACTTGTGTATACTTTGTGTGCACTACACCAGGAGCATCCCCTCCAAGCCACTGTCTTTAACAATTGTCTGTCTTACAGATACATACATTTCTTGAGATACCTAAAAATGACAACTTTTGAGCAATCTTGTGACTATTGTCCTATTTTGTCCTGTATTCTAATTAATATTTCTAACATTGATGGAGAAAACAGATGTTGTAAGTCAGTGGTTTCAACTTCTATGTCAGAAAAGATCAAATAAAGTATCCTTGATGGAAAGCCCACGTATCAACCTTTTTTTTTTTTTTTAAATTTATCAGACTGTATATTGCTTGTAGGAAATATAATTTGTTCTCTGCAATCAATATTAGTTCAGTTATTCCCCTTAAGAATTGTATTTAGAATATCTGCCTCTGAGCTTGGACTTTTTTTTTTTTTTTTTTAAATATCTGCTGCACACAAGAAATGTAGAAAACTAGAGACTTTTTGTTCTTTTTGTGTATATATATATACTGAAGATATGCACCATAACATTTTTCATACTTTATATTAATATTTAAAAAATATATGTGTGGTATACTTATTCCTTTTGACAAGAGTAAGTTAGGAAGATTAATACCACTCTTACACATTAGAGTGCTATCAATATTCTCATCGAACTCCTGACAGGAAAGCGAAGCAAACTCTCCAAAATAAACTACTCATGAAAACTAAGTGTGTGTGTGTGCTAGTTAATGAGTTTTGTATCTTAAGTATTCTTTTATCTTCTTTATAACATCACTATAATATTTAAAAATAGTCACTCATGTTTCTGTCACTAAGTATCTGGGTTTATAGAACTTAATCTTATCAGTCTATATTCTGTTGTAGCCACCGACCAGTCAGTTAATGCTATGTTTCATCATGTTTCAATATAATATATCAAACTGACTTTTATTGCATTTTATTTCACCAACTTATTTTGCCATATGATTTTGTCATGGCTGAAATATTCATAACAAACCCTCATCATCATATTCCTCTGCAAAACGATGCCCTGCATAGATATTGGTTAACTATACGTGTTTACCACCCTTAAATTATAGAGAAGTTCATATGCATCTTCACTGACATTTTCTTTGTTAATAAACAATAGACCAGTCTTGCTTTTTTTTCTGGATTAGTTTATTAGATATGATGTCTTGAATTCTTTACAATCATTATCACAGAATGTCAATTCAAGGAGTCCATCATTTAGCATGACCGTGACCATGACCATGACCTTGACCATGACCTTGACCTTGACCTTTCTTTTCTGGATTAGCCGCTTCACCTTTTCCATGGCTTTTTCCATGGTCCTTTCCATGATCTTTTCTGTGTTCTTCCCCCTGTAAACAATGATAAGAACAATGGTTAATACATTTTCTAAAAACACAGAGAAAAAAATGGCTGCATCGTTTTAATAAAAAAAAAAACTTACCTTTCCACACTTTCCTTTTCCTTCCTGTAAAAGAAAATGGGAAATTAACACAAGTGCTACAAAGTCAGTGAATCAGCCAGTGGGACAATCCAGTAAAAGGCACACATTAGGACGATGAAAGATGTCCTCCGCTGCGTCACATCCTTTCACCTCGGGCCCCTTGACGTTCTCGTCCCAGAGAGGAAAAAGCTTTTTAAGTACACATGTTTTCATGCTGTTAGTCACAGACCTAAAACACTGTAAGGAAGCAAACTCACCTTTTGGCAGCCTGTGATTGAAAGACAAAAAAAATTGCAAATTAAAAGAAGTGAACAGTTTGATAAAAACATTTTGAATGCAGTCTTTGTTGAATTTAAGCCAATGCGCCTTTCAAAAAAACAAGTTGATGATCTTATTGCACCACAGAATGAATTAATTCTCATCAACACATAATTGGAAATGGTATTTTTCTATTGTTTAAATTGTGACAATGAATGAAATGCTTTAACTCATTTGTGTAAAGTATTTTCATTCCTAGGAACCAAAATTCTGCCACACCCACACTGTTTGACGAAAAGTTTTGCTTTTAATAACTTCATCTTTAAGGTGTTGAGATGGCACACACCAAATTTGAAGTCCGTCAAATGAGTTTGTATGTTGGAGTTTCTTAAAGTATAGCACCTTGACTTTAGGCCTACTTCCTGTTGCCACTAATGGGCGCTGTGACTTTGAGCCAATCATGGCCTGTAGATGTTGTCAGGGTTGACAAAGGTTTTGAGCACAATTTACACTCAAGTCACACCCACTTGCTGTTTCAACAGCGAAACGCACAAAATGGCCGCCCTGCCACCGCCAGGCCCCATCACCAAATTTTTTTAACAACCTTTTATCTTTAAGGTCTTAAGACCAAATTTAAAGTCGATCACATGAAATCTCTAGGAGTTTGTTAAAGTAAGACACGTGGAATTGGGCAAAAACTTTGAACTTTCTATTTGCAAATATATATGCACACTTTTGTATGTAGAAACAAGCATGCCAGCTAATCTGAAAAATCTAACATGTAAGCTACTGGATAAAGAGTTTATACTGAAAATACAGAGTTGTTTTTATCATTTTTACTATCATTACGTGCTCATATACAGAAGTGCCAGGTGTGTGCACAAACATAATATGCCTTCCTGTATTTTTCTCCACAGAAAACTAGCATTCTTAAAAAAGGAAAAATGAATCAAAGAGACTTACCTTCATTCATATTGTCTTATCTTGTTGATAAGTGCAGTAGAAAGTTTTTTCCTGAATAGAAATAAAATGAAAGAGAATCCGTGAGTTACCAAGCAGTCATTATGGATAAGCAAGATTCTGTTATTTCATTACATACCTGGTGTAGAAACCCTATCGATCTGTGTCTGATGTGTGTGTTCAGTGTATTTATGAGGAGGTGTATGAGGTGACAGATGTGGGTGTGTTAGTGCTGCTGTGTTCTGAAATGTGATTGTTTGATAGTTACAGAACAGGTTAGACTTGGGTTTGGCCCTAGAAAACAAGTTTTTTCTCTCTGAGAATCTAGTTCCACCTCAAAATTAAGACATTTTCACAAACACTTTAGAGCAGGGGTGTAACCTGAGAGAAACCAAACTGGCCCAATTTTACAGGCCAGCTTTTTGTCTACTCTGAATCATCAAACCTGTTCCCCATTTTGCACAACTAAAGTGCCAATAATCGTGAACGTAAACTAAATTAAAGTAAACAAATCCTTGCAAAAACAACTAAGTTGAATTTTCCAATCCTAACTAAAATCATGAGCATACAAATGCTAAGCGTACTGGCTTGTTTTTTATTATTAAATCCTGTATTCAGCAAAAGCTGCACACATTGTGAGCTACCAATTCCAGGTATTAGTCTCACATGTATGAGATAATTTGTTATTGATGCATTTATTTAGTTATGCCTCATGCAAACAGGTTCTGCAGGATGCAGCAGGCCTATCTTGCAGGATATAGAGTGGCAGCATTATTGCGGCACAAACGCAAATGTTGAATCTCAACTAAACACTTGCATTACAAAACCAAATCATCACTGAGTAGCAGTGGTGGAAGTATTGAGATTGTTTACATAAGTATCATCAAAAAAATATATACTCCATTACAAGTAGAATTCCTGCATGTGTGGCAGCCTCGGCCACAGTGTGTGAATGGTTCCTGTACTATGTAAAAGCGCTTTGAGTAGTCGTTGAGACTGGAAAAGTGCAATTTACATTGTGTTTGTAACATCCTAATGGTTGGCTAGTTGTGTTGGAGTTGACTTTTTGTACTGTTGGGAAGTTCACTTATAATCATGCATTATCTTTTATAAGCTGATCATATTTTACATTGTTTATATGTATTGTATTGTATTATATTTATATTATATATATATGTATTGTTTATATTTTTATTTTTGTTTATATTGTTTATGTACATATTGTTCATTTAAAGAAAAATCTAATAAAAGTACATTATTTGCCTCTACAATGTAGTTCATTACAAGTAAAGTAGTATAGAATAAAAACAGTCAAGGACAAGCATCTCAAAATTGCACTTAAATAGTACACATGGGAGGAGGAAACCTCACCAGTCATAATTTAAAAGCAGTCACACATGGGTGTGACTGCTTTTAAATTGCTTGTACAAATGTTGTTGTTTGTAACCACCAGTTCAAATGGCAACAGTAATAACATCGTCACTGGCTGTCTGGGTTTTTACAACAGGTACACAGATCACAGCTCTAGGACACACACTAGAGGACAGGCCACCTTGTCTGTCCAGGTGAGTTTTGAAGTTGACACCCAAATCATTATAACCTGAAATGAACTTTTGTTTTCTGAGCTGCAGACGTGTCCAAACATTTTCTATTCTCATATTTTCATCTAGCTCTGTCTCATGTCATAGCTGAAAGAAAATAGGCGCATCTGAACATGCTCCAACTGGAATGTTTGTAGTGCATACCTTACTTACACGCAAATAACCTCACCTGTAAAACATTGTGACAGTTATAGTATGTGGAGCATCTGTTTTAAAGCTGCAACATCTCTCATAATGTAGATTATTACACCTTTGTGACTGTTGATAATCATTTGTCAATAAATCAGGTGATGAAAAACAACAGAAAAACATGGAAACCAGACACGAGTAAATAAAGCCTGAATGAGTCTGTTGATCATTACTATTTGCTCCACTGGTGCTAGCAAAACAAGTTTTTATTTTATTGATCCAGATTTTTATTCTACCATCAAACATATGTACTGTTTATTATTCTAATTCATCTCCAGTTGTTTTGAATTAAAAGAATAAATATGGAATATTTATTTTATAATATTACAATCACTGGCTGGTGGTGGTATCAAATTTAGCAAAAACACATGAGAGTGCTATCAATCTTCTCATCTAAACCTAGACAGTAATGCAGATAAGCAAACTCTCCAAAATATCAAACCATTCCTTAAAAGTAGTTTTTGACTACAAATTTGAGAATAAAGCAAAAGCACCTTAAGGCCCCTATTATGTAATTTAATGTTGTGCTTTATTGTGTTTCCAAACCTGATGGGCCGATTGTCATGATATTTGCTGAGCACACTCCCCAAAGGTAAACAGGAAGTTATCATTACATTTTTGCACATTCTTCCTCCCAAACCCTTTTGGAATTGTCTGTCTTCTTGCACCACCCTCTGAATAATTTGCCACACTTTATAAAATCTCACCCTGGTTTAGTTTAAACTTTTAAATTTTAAATGGTTTTTGGGAAAGCTTCACAATAAGCCCAGTGTAATATTCCAATAAATTCCATAAGGAAACCTTAGGAAGTGTCTAGTAGTTTCTGATGGCTTTGGATCTTTTTCTATTCTTGTTTATAACATCACTATAATATTTTAAAATGTTCCTATATGTTTCTGTCATTGAGTATTGAGTAGCAGTATATTTCCTGATATAGCCACATACCAGTGAGTTAATGCTATGTTTGATCATGTTGTTTCAGTATGATATTGGTTAAGTCGGGGTTGATTGATTTGTATAGTAGCCTATCAAACAGACTGTAATTGCATTTTATTTCACCAACTCAGTCTGTTCGTCCTATGCAGAGGTTCTACATATTTGTTTGCCACATGAAGTTGTCATAGCTGAAATATTCACAACAAACCCACATCATTATATTCCTCAGCAAAACAATGCCCTGCATAGATATCAATCAGTTAGCTATGCGTGTTTACCACCCTCAAATTATAGAGACAAGTTCCTATGCATCCTTTTGGATAAATGTGTTGAAGTTAGAGTCTGCCACTGATTTTGATTCATATGAATAAACGAACCAGTCTTGCCTTTTTCTGGATTAGTTTATTAAAGATTATGTATTTAATTCTTTACAATCATTATTACAGAATGTTGATTCAAGGAGTTCTTCATCATTTAGCAGGACCATGACCATGACCTCCTTTCTTTTCTTCTGGTTTAGCTGGTCCACCCTTTCCATGATCTTTTCCATGGTCTTTTCCATGGTCTTTTCCATGGTCTTTTCCATGTTCTCCCCCCTGTAAACAATGATAAGATTGATACCTCATGTCTAAAAACACAGAGAGATAAATCACTACATAGTTTTAATTCAAAACAGTTGTAAAAATCTTACCTTTCCACACTTTCCTTTTCCATCCTGTAAAAGAAAATTGGGAAATTAATTTAATTAAGTGCTACAAAGTCAGTGAAGCAGCCAGTGGGACAATCCAGAATAAGGCACACATTAGGAAGATGAAAGATGTCTTACTCCGTCTGCGTCACATCCTTTCACCTCGGGCCCTTTTACAACCTGGGAGTGAGAAACAGGTTTTTAAGTACACATTTTTATGCTTATAGTCACAAACCTAAAACACTTTAGGGAAACAAACTTACCTTTTTGTCACCTGTGATGGAAAAACAAAAAAAAAATGAATTAGAGTACAAATTATATTTTAGCACAGACAACTCTTCAAAAGCATTCTTAAAATCTTTAACAATTACTCAAAGAGACCCACTCATTTTGGCTTGTCTTGGTAAGGAGTGCAGTAAAAAGTATTTTCCTAGGAAAAAAATGAAAGGCAGGAGATTCAATAAGTGACCTTGCAGTCATTACAAATAAGCAAAAATGCTGCTGTTCCATTACATACCTGGAGTAGAAATCCAAATGATCCGTGTCTGATCTGTGTGTTCTGTCTGTATTTATAAGGGGTCGAGGAGACAAATGTGGGTGTGTTAGAGCTGCGAAAGTCTCATGTTCTGAAATGGGATTGTTTGATGGTTGCAGTCAAGATTTGGGTTTGGCCTGGAAAATAACTGACTGTGTTTGTGACTGACAGTTACACGTCAAAACATGAAATGTAGGCTCTTCACAGACACCGGGGCGTATCCAGAGAGATGAAACTGGCGCAGACCAGACACTACAGGCTAGCTCTGGTTCTACTCTGAATTATCAAACTTGTTCTCCTTCATGCACAACTGTCTTTTGTTTGCTAAATAGTGTATGTTGTAGGGGAAACATAACATTCTGCCTGGATTACATTTTGTGTCAGTTTCATATTTTAACATTTGGTGTATTTTGCTGATTAATCATTGTGGACATACCAAGTGTTTAACATACGTCCCAATTGTCACTAAATAGTAAACTTAATTTATTGAAATGGAAACTGCCAGTTCCTGCAGGTGTTTTTGCACTTCCATTCCTCAGATGCAGGGTTACATTTTATTGCACGTCACAGGCACATGCTGACATACTGGTCTGTTTTAAAGCTGAGGTAGGCGGTTTATTTTTGGAGTTGTTGGGTAAAACTTCCTTATTAATCTTTCAACATATTGTAATTAAGGTGGTCTGAGAGAAAACTAGACTTCTGGATCTCCTCCTTGGCTCTGTTTTCAGGTTTGAGAAAATCTAGCCCATGAAGGGAGACTTTGGCCATTCACCGGTCATTTTAGAATGAAAGTTTGTTCCTATTGGCTTTTTGACCAATGCAGATCCGTTCAGTTAAAGTAACTGCAGCTAAAGGCTTAAATCTGCAGCTAATTAGATAGATAGATAGATAGATAGATAGATAGATAGATAGATAGATAGATAGATAGATAGATAGATAGATAGATAGATAGATATTGATCCCAAAACAATGGGAAATTATGGTGTTACAGCAGCAAACATACATCAGTCACACAGCACAGCATATAAGAATATACATTCATACAATATACATGAAATAATAATAATAGGAATAAAAATATAAGAACAAATGTTTGAATATATACAGGATGGGAAAACAAAATGTGCAACTGCTTAAATAGTATGCTAAAATGTAAATAAACCAATTGTGCAAGTTGCCCTTAGTGCAGTGTTGTGGAGTATCAGGATCTTATCTAGCACCCATTGAAGACGTGTTAAAGAGTTTTATTGCCTGTGGTAGGAATGATTTCCTGTAGCGGTCCATGCGACATCGAAGCTGTTGGAGCCTCTTCTTAGAGAAGCTGCTCCTCTGTTGGACCAGTGTGGGGTGGAGAGGGTGATCGGGGTTATCCATGATAGAGAACAGTTTGTTCAGTCACCTCCTCTCCACCACAGCTTCACATGTCCTGTTTGCAGCCGATCACGGCGCAAGCCTTCCTGATCAGTTTGTTCAGTCTGTTTGTGTCGCTGGCTCCGATGCTGCTGTCCCGGCAGATGGCGGAAGAGAACAGATAGACTGGCCACAATAGGCTGGTAGAACATCTCCAACATCCTGCTGCAGACGTTGAAGGATCTCAGCTTCCTCAGGAAATAGAGTCTGCTCATCCCCTTTGTAAACAGCAGTGCTGTTGATGTTGACACCCAGGTATCTGTACTCTTCCACCATGTCCACGTCTCTTCCCAGGATGCAAACGGGCTGCGGAGCCGTTCCCTTCCTCCTGAAGTCAAGCACCATCTTTCTGGTCTTATCCACGTTCAGCAGCAGGTGATTCTTACTAGACCACTCCACAAAGTCATCCACCAGCGCTCTCTCCTCCTGTCCATCCCTTATACACCCAACAACTGCAGAGTCATCAGAAAACTTCTGCAGGTGACACGACTTTGAGTTGTACTGGAAGTCTGTGATGTACAAGGTGAACAGAACAGGAGGCAGCACAGTCCCCTGTGGGGCCCCCCACCACTCACCACCACATCAGACAGAACACGGTCCAGACGGACAAACTGTGGTCTGTCTGTCAGGTAGTCCGTGATCCAGGAGACTATGGACACACTGACACCCCTCACCCGCAGCTTCTCACCTAGTAGCAGAGGCTGGATGGTGTTGAATGCACTGGAGAAAAAAAAATGTGATTCTCACAGTGCCGCCACCGCCATTCAAGTGTAAATGAGCTTCTGCAGAAGATAGATGACAGCGTCATCCACTCCCAGACAAGGCTGGTAGGCAAACTGCAGAGTATCCAGAGAAGAACTCACCTGCAGCCTCAGGTAGGCCAAGACCAGCCTCTCCAGCACCTTCATCACATGGGATGAGAGCCACTGGGCGGTAGTCCGTAAGGCCAGATGGAGGACAAGGCAGGACGCGTCTTCCATAGCAGCCGCACCTCTGCATGCTCAGGCTCAGGTTGAAGAGGTACTGGAGAACACCAGACAGCTGACTGGCGCAGGTCTTCAGGACCCTGGGGCTAATGCCATCTGGGACAACAGCCTTGCGCTGGTGAAGCCTCTCCAGCTGTCTCTTCACCTGGCCAGGTGTGTATGTAAAGCAAGGGGGTGCTTGAAGTGTTAGTGGGGGAGAGGAAATGTGCTGTAGTGGTGGGGGGCGTGGGCTGACTGCAGGAGCGCTAACTATAGGGGAGTGAGGAGGGAGGTGTGGGAACAAAAGGGGGAGGAGGCAATGAGGGGGTGTAAGGGTTTGGTGGAGTGGTAGAGGAGGCAGACACACACACACACAGTCATAATTCAAGGCTAAACTATTAAAGAGGATACTTTATTGTGATCAATCTACATACAGTAATTAAAAACGAAGTTGTGTAAAAATGTAGTCCAGTTTATTTTCCAGGGAGCACATTCACTGTGAAAACAACTGGGGTCGTGTTTACATTTCTCTCACAAAGCCTCAACGTCTCTTTGTTTGGATAACAGCATTAGCCTGCTTTACTAGGACCAGAGGCCGCAGGATGGCACCGTCTACTGCAGCCATTCAAAGACGCCAGAGATGGTGTGAGAGGAAACGTAAACATGCCCAGTAATTAAGGTTTCTGCTAACCGGAGCTCACGGCGGATTCAAGTTCATGTTTCTGTAGCTAGCTAGAGCCTCAAATTACAGTATGTCATCTCATTGGTCTTTACAAGGAAAAAAATATCTAATTATAGAATTGCCACTTTGTGATGGCACTGAATGACTACTACTTATAGGGCCTATGCCTGAGCTCGGCTGGCCAGAGATGGGAGAGGGAATGCTCCAGGAAGAGATCTCACTTTACTTTAAATCTTGGTGTTGTTTTGTTTTCTACCTTCTACAGCTTTAAGGGATATTTTTTATATGAAGAAATGATCTCTCAAGTGCCAAGTTAAAGCAAACAAGTCCTTGCAGGAACAAAAACATCAAGTTGAATATGTTCTAACTAAGATCATTAGCATACATATGCTGAACATACAGGCTTGTTTATATTAAATCCTGTATTCAGCAAAAGCTGCATACACTGTAAGCTACCAATTTCAGGTATTATTCTCACATATTCCAAGTATAAAAGCTATGTTATTGACGCATTTATTTAATTATGCCTCATGCAAACAGGTTCTGGAGGGTGCGACAGGCCTACCTTGCAGGATATAGAGTGGCAGCATTATTGCGGCACAAAAACAAATGTTGAATCTCAACAAAACACTTACATTACAAAACCAAATTCTTGCTGATTGAGCAATGGTGGAATTATTGAGATCGTTATAATCAAGTAAAATAAGCAATTCCTCACTATACAAATACTTTTTATAAATTACAAGTAGAATTCCTGCATTTGTGTTTTTATAGTTTTACCTTAGGTCACAAATTATATCAGCAAAAGTTCAAGTGTGCATTGGCTGTCAGACTGGCCCCTGTCTAAGCATCAAATTATTAGATTATTCTTACTGATGCATATGTACAGTATGTAACATTTTAATGTTTTGTTAGTTGAGTTGGAGTTGACTTTAACTCCTTTTTATACTGTTGGGAAGTTCACCTATAATCATGCATCATATTACATGAACAATGTTGTTTTCCAAAGAAAAGTGTACTAAAAAGTAAAGTATTTGCTTCTAAAATTTAGTTGAGTAGAAGTAAAATAGCATGGAATAAAGTACAAGTGTTTTGAAATTGTACTTTATTGCTTATGAAGAAGAAACTCAACCAATCATAAATACAAAAGCACTAACGCCCATGATTGTGGTAACCCTTACACTGTTGGCATTCATAAAAAATTAGATATAAGCGTCACATGAGGTAATCCAGAAGTAGGTCACTAGAGGACAGGTAATTCCAGGTGAATTTTGCAGTTTTGCAGTTGACACCCAAATCATTATGACCTGAAGTATTTTCTTTTCTAGCACTTTGCACTAACTGAAGTTTGCCATAAATAGGCACATTATTGTGGCTCAGGTTTATGAAAGGCTGATCTCATTTTCATTGAACATGCTCAAACTTGAATGTTTTTAGCGCATACCTTAATTATATGCAAATAACCTCACCTGTAAAACATTGTGAAATCATATTATTTGGAGCATCTGTTTTAAAGCTGCAACATCTCTCATACTCTCTCGTACCATATGCACCTATATGGCTTTTGATAATCATTTGTCAATAAATCAGGTGATGAAAAATAAAAACGTGGAAAACAGACCAGACGTTTGGAAACCAAAATAAAACCTGAATGAATCTGCTGATCATTACTATTCACTCCACTGCCAGTTCTGCTAGCAAAACAAGCTATTCTTTCTAGTCAAGACAATTATGATCAACTTCCAATGATCCAGATTTTTACTCCACCATAAAATATATGTTCTGTTTATATGATGCTGCAACATGGCTAAGTTTACAGTGAGCAGGAGCCCCTGGTGATGAGGAAACCTCACAGGTTATTGATAAGTGAAGTGAAGAAAAAACACTCATCCAATGACTCAAAAGTCATTGAAAAAAAAAAATTCAGATTAGATAAAACAATGACTTTATTTTACAATGCAAATGCGGTTTATTCATATTATATTATATTACACTATATTATATTATATTATATTATAACGGGGTAATTTTTGTTCATTTTGTTTTTGTTCATTCCATTTAAATTTGTATTCATTTGTTCAATTGTATATTCTTTTTATTGCATTATTGTTTAATTTATTATAATTAATGTCCAGTATATTTGACTTAAAAGAATAAATGTGGAATATTTATTATATAATATGATTTTTTTACGACCTCAGCCGCCATGATATGGGCCTGTCCTTTCCGTGTTGCAGGCATGGATGTAATAAGAGAACGGTTGCAGGCTGCAGGCTCCAGATGATTTGGCTCCATCTACTGGACGGGTGTGAAACTGCAGCCTGCTGCTTCTACTGTTAGTTTGATAGAGAATCCAATAGAATGCCTCATTGTCATTATACACAAGTGCAGTAGCCTACTACTGTGCAATGAGATTGAAGATGACGTTAAACCTAGCTGATGTGGAGGTCAGGACAATTTTACTTTGATGTCTCGATTATCTATCCAGAGAAACAATTTATGATTTTTTTCTAATATTCAAGTTGTGTCTTCCCTACATTATTTAGCCGCAGTGTTGTCCTCAAAGCTAAGCAATCATTAGCATCAATAATGCTAGGTGTGAATGAGTGTCTGTCATGTTTTAATCCCCGATATAGACTGGCAACCTATAAGGAAATGTAGACATTGGTGTTATGGTAAAGGAAAAATAGTAGAATTAACTACATTATGAGGCAAAATTAATTTGTGTGAAGGTTAACATTATTTTTTGTCATGCTAGCAGCATATCTTTGGTCAGTTGGTCGGGCCACTATTTTGGACCAGACTGAAATTCCTCAACAAAAACTTTAAATATGCATGACATTTTAAAAAACATTTTTTTTTTTTTTTTTAGACATTCATGGTTTCTACACGATGTATCTTGATGACTTTGTGGGCCCCTGAATTTTAATCTAGCGCCGTTATCAGGTCAAAATTAACGTTGTCCATTTGGCTATTTTAATTTATGACCAAATACCAGAAACACCCATCAGCCTCAGCTGTGTTTAATGTGCATAGTGCTATTATTCAAATGTTAGCATGCTAACATTCTAAACTGAGATTGTCGGTACACGCCATAGACCGTTAATAGTCTGTGGTACACGCATAGATTGCCCGCACGATCCTGTTTGCGCATGCGCAGATGATAATAGAGACTTACGAGGATTTACGACACTGCACGATCTGTTCCACAGTAGGTGTCACTCCCCGATGTAAGTCCATAGACAGTGTAAGTCAAGCGGAGATTTGAGTCGCGCATGCGCACTTTGCCACGAGTGAAGATGTGAGTCGCGCATGTGGCACTTTTCGACAAGTAGCATACAAGATGCTAACTAGAGACTTCTGTTATGTCAATACAGTAAAAATGGACCTACTTAACGAAGTTTGTTCACTGCTGGCTACAAGTTAGCAACAAAGGTTCTCACTTAGCGTTTTGAGCGTTGGCAATTGTTGAGTTTAAAAGTTAAAATGTCTGAAAGAACCAGGTTTAGGAAAAATGCATTATCTCTGTCCTCACCTCCCCCTCATTACCACTGACAGGAAAGGAACACCTTGCCACGCAACAAAAGGTGGCCTACTGTCTCCAGCCCCCTGGGGTCTTAGTCTAGGCTAAGACAATACAATGTTGATTCAACTGTATTGATGATAGAATTTCACATTTAGACGACAGAACCTTTTGTTCTGTCACCACAAACGACCCCAAAGTGACAGAGTCTACCAGCATTTTAACTCTCATTGGACAGCAAAGGTGCGGCATGATGTCATGACAACAACGGACCAATGAGAAGGGATTTGAATGCACCAGGTGAAAAGAGCCCCGGTGCACGGCATAAATGAGTGCGATTCATGGATATTCGGACTGCATTCACGTGACTCCGTCAGGGGAGCGTGGATCAGTCCGCTGTCAGCTGCAGTGTTATTATGTTTCATGTTGTCTTTGTTATTGTGTATGTCTTTGTCTTATCATCCTCATCACTCTGTTGCATTAAACCTTTTCTTAAATTTTCAATTCGACCTCGAGCCTCCTTCCTCAGAGATCCAACAGAACACGACGTTAGTCTGAAAAATTTAACAGATGGTGACCCCGACGTGATCTCTGAGGAAAAGGACGGACAAATTCAAAAGACTGGATCATGGTGAGTTGCTGAATCTACACATGGGCCGAAAAATTGAGAGGTGAGCAGAAACCCTGTTTTATCAAACACTGCGTAGCTTAGGTAGATGTGAGAACATTTAGACGTGTAGATTCAGTAGACATCACCGCCGTAAGTCTGTAAAAGTAATGCCAAACTGAAACTGAAGCAGTGATGAGGATGTGCTAAGCAATGGTGTGTGTGACTGTTTGTCAAGTAGTGAGTATGATTGAGTTAAGCTTAAAAGCCTGAAAAAGGGTCTCGAGGATCTAAGCTTGAGTCGCGTGCACTGTTTTAGAAAGTCCGCTTGAGTCGGCCAGTGAAGCCTGTTGAATCTTAAATTTAAAGTGATCGTGATAGTCGACCTGGTGAACTTGTGTAAATGTTTGATTTACGTGATCGATTAAGCGACCTAGTTTAACCTGTTAAATTTAAGATTCAAGTGATCGTGAAAAAGTCGACCGGGCCACAAGAAAAATTTGTAAAATGTTCATGGAAAAGTTGACCAGGTAAGAACCGTGATAAATTTTAAATAAAAGACCGAAGGGACGGCGACAGAGTTTTAGTCTCTGTGGGGCACGGAGGAAGAACAAAGTCTCTAGAAGCCAGTCGAATGACTGTGAGGGATCAGGCCTGGTGCGCTTTGCGGCGACGGCGGAAGTAAGACCCAGAACAGGGTTCATCAGTTGTTTCCTCGTGACCATAGTAAGAATAGGAAATAATTTGATCTATATAGTTGAATTGTGTTAAAGATACACTTAGGAATTGTACAGAGGCGCCTAATGTAAAACATTTAAGTAGTGTAATTTGAGTGTTTTGTGATAAAACGTAGCCTGGTGCAAAGGTTGGCTGTGTTGCTGGGAGCTGGTAGAAGGCGGCTCCAGCTGTGCTGATGATGACTGTAAATAACTCATTGTATGGATATTTGATTTGTTGAATTGGGAACGTGCATGCTCAAGCAGTAGAAACTTGGCTCATAAAGAGGAGAATTAAATTGGAAACAAAGAAATTTGAGTTTTACTCATGCAAAGGGAGGGGAAAAGATTTTCAATCACATTTTGATCTCTTTTAGAAAATTTTATTTTTAAACACCCCAATAGATTACCTCTGATGAAATTCAACTGTGAGAGTTCAATTTCTGATGAGATTGTGGCATGTTGAAATGCTACACAGAATTGCTGGCTTGATGTTTTGTGAGGAACTGCTGAAAAGTGTGAATGGTTGATGTGAAACAATGTAAAGAGGGATTTGGAGTGCCTCAGAAAATGCATAAATGAGCAGCTAGCAGTTGAAAATTTGTCAAACACTGGACATTAAAATAATTAGTTTCATTTGATTACATCTTCTATTTCATGTTTGGTGTTGTCCTATGGGGACAAAGATTGGAATACATTAGTCTGGTTTAACTTTAAAATCTTTTTCCTGCTCCTGATTAAGTGTTAATTTGCTCTTTCAAAACCTCCTTGTTGTCTCCTGTGTTAATGAAGGACCCAAGGAGGGACTGGGGTTTTCACACCTCGATGCAGACAGATTAAATCATCCATATATATACTCAGACAGTCTTAATAGTGAATGCTCATCAAAGAATCATGGTGACATTCAGCATTGTGTAATGTTCTCAAATGTTTGTAATTGATAAGTGCGTTTGAATTTTGGATTCATCTGTTTTTCTTTTCCGTTCTCTTTTATTCTTTTGGGTTGGTGTTTTGAGTAACATTGTGTCAGAGTGATTTGATAAAGCTCATTGCAAGTCAAATTAAACATTCCAGTAAAGTCAACTGAAAAGTGGTGGGAATAGTTTGAGCTGCCTTAAGCAACTTGACATTACAAGAAAAGTTCCAGAGAGGAATTATAGCTTATAAGGGTTTTAAATGGACACATTAGTAAATGCATATTTGGCATTTTGACTCAAAGTTGGTTTGTTTTTTGACTTGAAATGATAAATAAGAGGTTTTCCACATTTGAGTTGATTGCATTTATATTCATTCTGAAATTTGTTTTTCATGACTTTTGTTTGAGTTTATTCTTTCTTTCACTCAACCTTTTGATTTTCTGTAGGGGTGGGGATGCACGTTTTTAGTCAAGACGGTAGCTTTTCTGCTGTTGTTTCTCTTTGGTTTGATTTTATTTTTTTCTCCTAGTTTGTAAAAATGTTTTAAAAAAAAGTGAGAATGAAAATTTGCTAAACTTCTGTGCTGGCCACACAGAACGTTGAAACAAACTTCTTCTGAGAGTGTTGTGGCACAGAACGTGATACAAGACTGATATTGACATTAATTTGCTCCAAAAATAGCAATCTGTTGGAAAATTTGTCAAAATTTTAAATTGAAAGGATCAATCAGCAGCCCAGCCTCCTTGAGAGATATTGGGAATTTTATATAGTGAAGAATTGCGGTGGTTTTATTCTTTGAATATATGTATTTGGGATTGGTGATATGTACGTATATTTTCAATGGACTGATGATTTTGGATGGGTAATTTCAGATTCTTTTTGTGTTTTGGACTGAAGTTTTTGCCCATTGTGTTAAGGACTTTGGAAAACACAGAGATCAAGGAAAGCATTTCTCCTCCAAGAGAAATGAATGGACAGATCAAAGACAAACTCATATCACAGTTCTTTCCTCCCAGATTGAAACACTAATATGACTTCTGAAAAGCAGAAAGTCTGTCAAAACCATTTATTCACAGGTGAAAGCAGAGACTGATGGCTTCAGCTGTTCAAGAAATCCAGATCCAGGTGGAGCAAGTTTTATTCTGGGTGCTGTTGACTAGGCTACCAGCCCTGCAGTAAAGGACACCCCACACAGCATGGGACCAACAGCCCAGCAGGGGGCCAACAAACATCTGACCAGACGCCGACAGAGAGCTTGAGCGTCGCTGTTGTTGACTTCCTGTGGTGGCTCCTGACACTGTCAGCAAAGAGGAGGGAGACTGGAGTCCCCTTCCTGATGCGGATTTCTGCTGACCAGATCAACTCCAGGTGCTGGAGTGGAGGCACACCCAGCTGGTCCATCCCAATGTTTCCCAGTTAGACTCGCGATGACATCCACACCAGGTGTTGGACGTGAGGAGTGTCCTGATTCCATGATGCTCCACTCAGGGGCACATTAAGCATAGCGTCATCATCTTTCCTCTTGATGTTTCTGAAACAAACGATGTTTCAGAAAAGGAGGGAAAAGGAAGGTGTTGATAAAAGAGAGGTGCATTCAGTCACCTTTCCATCCAACCGGTAAAGAACCTGAAGATCCAGCAGCGGCAGCTGAACGGGCGCACAAATGTGACATCATGGAAAGCGCCGTGGTCAGCTGCGGTGACATCATGCAGCCTAATGAACCAGAACCGATCTGAGATTTTTTATTTTTTTCCCAAAGACTTTGTTTCCAGATTAGACGAAAGTGAACAAGGAACTTTCAAAAAGCTGGACTTCAAACAGAGTTGAGATTAAGTATAAGGTTAATTGTGCAGATTTGGATTAGAAAGTTACATTTAGTTAGGAGTTTATCTGTTTTCTTCTGATTATACATGTTTATGTTGATATACTATTCTTTTGATTTAGAGATTTTAAGATTTTTTTTTTCCTTCCTAGATTTTTTGTTTTTGTTCTCCTTCCTGTTAAATAATTTAAGTTCCCATTGCTTTTTAACCTGGTCAAAGACTTCTAGTATCTTCTGATTTGTTTTTGTTTCAAAAGTTAGTCACTAATCACAGTAATATCAGCTATAGGAGCAACAGTTGTGTTAAAGAACATTGCATTGTTTACAAGAAAAGGAGTCAGATGAGGTCAGAGTCAAAGAAAATGAATTGTTTGTAAAATCATGTTTGTTTCTTACAACTTTTGCAGCTGATGTTTACATTTTTGGTTATATATTTTATGTTCATATAGACAAGACATTGTTTTCAGTTACATTTATAGTATTTTCACACCAAAGGTGTGAAAAAGGAGG
Organism: Percina caprodes; assembly: GCA_013375575.1. NCBI lineage: Eukaryota > Metazoa > Chordata > Actinopteri > Perciformes > Percidae > Percina > Percina caprodes. The sequence goes on from JABXJD010002674.1 coordinate 32,015, forward strand.
GATTGTTGAGTTTAAAAAAGTTAAAATGTCTGAAAGAACCAGGTTTAGGAAAATGCATTATCTCTGTCCCTCACCTCCCCCACACCACTGACAGGAAAGGAACACCTTGCCACGCAACAAAAGGTGGCCTACTGTCTCCAGCCCCCTGGGGTCTTAGTCTAGGCTAAGACAATACAATGTTGATTCAACTGTATTGATGATAGAATTTCACATTTACACGACAGAACCTTTTGTTCTGTCACCACAAACGACCCCCAAAGTGACAGAGTCTACCAGCATTTTAACTCTCATTGGACAGCAAAGGTGCGCTGCATGATGTCATGACAACAACGGACCAATGAGAAGGGATTTGAATGCACCAGTGAAAAGGAGCAGCCCCGGGTGCACGGCATAAATGAGTGCGATTCATGGATATTCGGGACTGCATTCACGTGACTCCGCAGGGGAGCGTGGATCAGTCCGCTGTCAGCTGCAGTGTTATTATGTTTCATGTTGTCTTTGTTATTGTGTATGTCTTTGTCTTATCATCCTCATCACTCTGTTGCATTAAACCTTTTTCTTAAATTTTCAATTCGACCCTCGAGCCTCCTTCCTCAGAGATCCAACAGAACACGACGTTAGTCTGAAAAATTCTAACACAATCAAACTATCATAGATAGCTACAACGTTTTTGAAATGGTTGTTGTTTGTTATGACAAAAGTTTATTATTTCATGGATTTCACAAATTTCAGTATGCCATGTTGTAAACCGTTTACACTCGACATTGGGGAGTGACATCGACTCTCATTGGGTATGACGCGTAAACCGTTTACATCTGAGCATGCGTGACTCAAATCTGCACTCGACTTATACATAGACAACCGCTACCTGACAGCCTGATTCAGTCTAAAATACTAGGAAAAGCAGGCTCAATCAATCAATCAAAATTTATTTATATAGCACTTTACAACTACCAGCAGGTATCCAAAGTGCTTAACAAAATAAGTAAAATCACAACATACAATAGAAAGAGTGAACAAAGAAATTGTAAATTCAGAAAAAGTACAAAGAAACAAAAGAATGAAATTGTCACACCACTGCTACGTATCAAAAGCCAGACTGAACAGATATGTTTTGAGCTTGGACCTGAAAAGAGTGACATCTGTAACCGTACGTATATCAGGGGTAACTTGTTCCAGAGTCTCAGGGCAGCAACTGCAAAGCCTGATCACCCCACCGTTTATACCTGGACCTTGGGACTTCTAAAACCAACTGATTTGAAGACCGCAATGACCGGTTGTTCTCCCGTACAGTTAAAATTTCAGACAGATACTCTGGGGCGAGACCATTTAAAGCTTTAAAAACAAACAATAAAATCTTAAACTCTATTCTAAAACGCACCGAGCCAATGCAGGGTGTAGAGAACGGGAGTGATGTGTGCACGTCTAGATGTATTTGTTAAAAAGCGAGCAGCAGCATTTTGAACAAGCTGAAGACGTGAGATGGAGGTCTGGTTCAGTCCAACATAGAGGGCATTACAGTAGTCCAACCTTGAACTGATAAAAGCATGAATGGCCTTTTCTAGGTCGTGCCTGCTCAGAAAGGGCTTAATTTTAGCCAGCAGGCGAAGCTGGAAAAAGCTCATTTTAACCACATTACTAATCTGTTTATCAAATTTCATGCAGCAATCAGTAACCCCAAGTTTTTGACAACAGATCTCGTACAAGATGTCAGAGCTCCCAAACTCAAAGCTGGCCCATTCTGCATGCCTGGAGTACTGAAAATAATACACTCTGTTTTACTATCATTCAAATTAAGAAAGTTGTCTGAAAGCCACAACTTAATATCAGCGATACAGCTTAGCAGGGAGTTTAGTGAAACACTGTCATTTGCTTTTATAGGCAAATAGATTTGCAAATCGTCTGCGTAACAATGAAATGACAGGTTGTGTTTCCTATAATCGCCTAAAGGCAGCATATATAAAGAAAACAGAATAGGGCCAAGAATGGATCCCTGTGGTACCCCACAAGAGAGAGGAGCAACTGACGAGGAGAGGTCACCAATCATAACAGAAAAGCTCCTATTTGACAGATAGGAGCTGAACCATTTGAGTGCCAAACCTCTGATGCCTACGCAATTCTCAAGGCGTGAGAGGAGGACTGCATGGTCCACTGTATCAAACGCCGCTGTGAGGTCCAAAAGGACTAAAACAGTAGGATTCCCGGCATCTACAGACAAGGCAATATCATTATGTACACTCAACAGTGCAGACTCAGTGCTGTGACGTGATCTAAAACCAGATTGAAATTTTCAAAAACACAGTTCAATTGTAAAAAGACTTGTAACTGTATAAAAACAATTTTTTCTAAAACCTTTGAAACCGCTACCGCTAAATTGAGACTTTACATTAATAATAAAGACAAGCAGGATTGGCAACCCACTCACTAACAAAACAGAGTGTAAATTGTAATTTCCCACTGGGAAACAGTAATTAAATTAACTTAAACTTCTCTCCAAATGTTGGAACTTAGGAACTTAGTTCACCATTTAGGGCAATATTTTCCAGGTATTACAACATCAAACACAACCTTTTTTTTTTTTTAAAACATTTCTTACATTAATTCTAAAATAGCTCAAATTCTTGCAGGCTAGAATATTGTGTAAAGAGCTTTGCTCATTAGCAGGATTGATCCATGTAGAATGTAAACTATGTGGACTTTGCTAAAAATGTAGCTTAGACTGGTAACTTTCAAAGATGTGTTTGTTTCCATAATGCAGAGCACTGACGCTGAGTCTCAAGAGACTGACTTCAATGCTGCTCATTCTCTCCTTGTGACATTTGTCTGCCAGTCTGCCTGTTTGCTGCATGTCATTAGCTCTCAGACTTGGCAAAGGCAGCTTGCCATGCATGAGGAATTGTGGGAAATTTGGCAGGCATCTCCCCATTCCCCCACCACACACACACACACACACACACACACACACACACACACACACACACACACACACACACACACACACACACACACACACACTCTTTGGAAACTTCTTTAGTACTCTAAACATGTAGTCTGGAGCTCGCTGGAGACGCAGCTGTTGCATCCACAGTGGGATCAAACAACACACGCATCTCATTTGTGATGTCTTGATTATATGTAGCCATATTAAGATGTGAATGAGGGCCTCATCAGAATGGGAAGAAGCTGTTCCTTATTTTTATTGAATTATTAACAAGTAGTATCACAATACAGTAATATATGGGATGTATGCAGTACAGTTAATATGTTAAATCCTCCACCATCAACCCCTATCAGTATCCCCACTGTCCCAAAAAAGGAGAGTATGTAAAATATGCGTCAAATGTTAAAAATGGTGGTTCTTAATAAACCCTGTCTGGTGATATGACAGCTGGAAAGGCATCCTCTAGCTGGCTGGCCAATATCTTAGCCAATTGTTCCACAGTGACATTCTCCTGTAGGAGGCGCATGCAGGGGATCTTTTCCATTTTTAATCAACAAGGCGATAAAGGCTTCATTTAGCATTCGTGGCAGAGCTCCAGTCAAAAGAGACTCTGAAACTTAGTGAGTGTAGAGTTACGTGGAAAAGGTCTTGTAGAAACATTATTTTGGACGTGTAGCCTAGGAGAAAGAAGATAAAAAAAATCAATGATTTATTTTTAAAATCCCCCCTCCTTTTGCTTGTCTGGTGGGGAAACAGGGGCATAACATAAAAGATTTGAACGCACCACACAGAAAATGCACACTACGTTATTAAATATCTACAAACATTCTCTTGTATGGCACCTTTTACACAATAAAATGCAGCTCAAAGTGCTTTACATTATATAATTAAAAACACAATAGAGAAAAGACAACATATATAGAAATGACAACATGCATAAAAAAATAAGTTCATAATATTAGAACAAAAGACAATAAAAACATTAAAAGTTTAAAAAAAGTTTAATAAAAAAAATAATATACCTATAACCCTATGGAAAGAAAAGAGAATTTAATAAACAATCAGATTATGGATATTATAAAACTATAATCATATTGCTTACTCTAGCATTTCAAAACGTAAAAGCAAAAACGTAATATTATTTATATATAAAATGATTTTTAGATTTACTCTGTTTACCAAACATATGTTGACATGTACACAGAAAAAGAAAATAGTGTCAGTTAGGCAATAGTGCTAACGCACTTTATAATTCACTGAGTGTGTGTATGTGTGGCGGGTGACGGTATTTAACTAGCATGCTTTGAGCAGTGGATAAGTGAGGAGGGGATAGAGCAAGTGCTTTAGTGAGGGAGTGAGAGAGCATATGTGCAGGAGGGTGGGAGGGTTGAGAGAGAGAGAGAGAGAGAGAGAGATAGATAGGGGGAAGAGGACAAGTGGATGGGTGCTGTGAAATCCGTCAACAGGGGAGCTCTGCATTTGTCAGACGTCTTGGCTGCTTGCCCAACTTCGCTCATTGTAATCGAGGCATGATCATCGACAGCAGGCAGCCCTCTCTGCTGCCTCGGCTGCCTCGCGCCTGGACCCAGCCCAGCTCTCACCGCTGACATGGAAAGACCTGTGAGTGCCTTCTCTCTCCTTTCCTCTCCCTTCTCCAGCTCTCTCTCTCTCTCTCTCTGGTGTTAGGTTCCCCCTCTTCCTTTTCTGCTCTGTCGCAGATTTAGCTCTGACTACATGCAGCGTTTTAGTTATGTCTCTGGCTCTTTCTCTCCCCTGTTGTAGCTCCTGTAGGTGGCAGGAACACTGGGTGGGGAGGAAGCCTTGGCAGCTTTCTCTGCAGGGCCCCCACCACCCTCCCTTTCGCCTGCTTGTCCAGGCATGGGTCCTGTCCGCTGGCAGACCCACAACGGCTCTGTGTGTTTTATGGTGGTGTGTGTATGGGTGCACGTTAGTCTTGCTGCTGCACAATCACAGAACTGGCTGGCCGAACCCAGAGGGTTACCGTCGTCACACAGTGTCCCCCGCTTTGGTTTGTTGAGGCCGGTGTTCACTTCAGTCTCCGCCATTGGCCTTGCTGAGATTCAGATTCGGCTCTCCCTTGCGCCTATTCTTGGTGGTATGTCCTCATGGTCTGTTGTGTTTGGATACCCTGACAACTAGAAGCTGTGAGGTGACCACTTTCAAGCCAGCTACTTCTCTGAGTGAGTCCCAACTTTTCTAATGCTCACTGTGTCTTTGCGGGTTTGACAATGCACAACTGCATTCAGGATGTGTAGTTTTTGTTATTTTACTAAGTCTGTGCTGACACTTTACGTTTAGTGACAACATCTCATTGGCAGCTATTCTTTGCAGGCGTAACAGTGGCAGCGACGGAAAAAGCACTAAAGAATGTCTTGCAGTCCCCATGTGATGGTCTTTATGCGCTTACTAGCCGTGAGTCATCATTCTGTGAAGGATCCTTGACTCTATTGTCGTCACTGGAGCAACAGTGGAGAATGACTGACCCACTTTTGCACATCTACTTTTTGTCTCTGTCAAGAAGGCCTGACCCCTCCGAATAATGCATACAGAGTGTGAAGAATAGAATACTTCAATATTAATTATGTGTTTTCACAGTTACAAGCAGCAGTGGCAACTTTTCTATTGTTACTTCTTAGCTGTCTTAACAGTCAGTGATGCCAGCATTGATTCAAAGTGGGAAACTTGTTTTAGCAGATTGAGTCAAGAGTTTATTTTCTTTACAATGAGTGTTCATTTAATATTATCAGAGAGCTGTTGTTTGTGTGCTTAATACAACTTTGTGACAATATGAAGAGAAATGCACCCCTCAGGAGAGAGACGGAGGGATGAAAATGGCAACAAACTCATAACTCTAATCTTATCTTTTCAAGGTTTTGGCACATATATGTCTATCACATAACTTTATGTCAATCCCAGAGAATTATTAGTAAAACTTACATTTTGGTTTCTTCTTCAAGCTTCAACCTCAAGCTGAGTGAAGTGAACTGTTTGTTTGAAAATAAAATGTTAGCCTGGAGCATGTTTCTTTGAAACAATACATGTATGAGGTAGGAGCTTCCTTGTGACCATTCCTCGTGCTGGCATTTTATGTACTGGTGTACCAGTTTAAAGGAATACTTTAACATACTGGGAAAAAATCGTTATTCACTTTCTTGCTGAGAGTTAGATGAGAAGATTGATAACACTGTCATGTCTGTATGTTAAAAATGAAGCTACAGCCAGCAACAGGTTAGCTTATCTTAGCACAAAGACTGGAGACAGGGAGTAACAGCTAACCTAGCTCCATCCAAAGGCAACACAATCCACCTACTAGCACCTTTTAAGATCATCATCTTATTGTAAAAATGACAAGTTGTCTGCCGCTGCCTGTTAACTCTATAGTGACAACAAGGCTTCAGAAAGTTACATATGTATGCTAAACCACATGCTGCAGGAGGAGTTCCTTATTCAGTCGTCTGTGAAAGGAACCACACTTTCCCTGCTTACATATGCAGGAAGACTACGCAGACCAGATTGGAGAGGGAATATTAAAGGGAACATTAATGTTGTTGTAGGCTAAAGGACATGAGATCTCTGTGTTGGACATGGTTGATGCCCCCCCCCACCCATTATCATTCTGTAATATCCTAATCTTGCCTCTTCTGAATATCTGTGCACATTTACGCAACTCAGCAGCTCTCTTGCACATGTTTGCAGCTGGTGCAGCACGTTAAAGAGAGATTTTCATGAAAGGAAGTGTTAACAAGCACCTAGTTGTTTTGTTTATTTCACACGTCATCATTGCATCGTTAAACACAATTTCAGAAGGTACAATGATCATATGGAAACCCCAAATTAGCTACTAAAAGCTTTTCGGAGGGGGCCCAATAACAATAAACATACAAACATACAAACCAAAAACTCAACTTACCATAGACACACAAAAAACTACAGACAAATGATCCCAGTACAAGTATAGCACTTACGGAATAATCAACAATCCTATGTTATGAGCATTTTTTTCTTGAGACTTTTTTTAAAGATGAAGACAGAATGCGACAATTTCAAGTTTTCCTCAAGCTTGTTCCAAACCTACAAACTACACTCAGGCTTGTACACTTTAACCGTTACTTTAACCGACAACTGATTGGAACAAGCTCACACAATCGGTAGTTTAACCTATGAATGACCTGGAAAATCATGCAGGCATTATGAAAGACATTATATTCGCTAAGCCTCAATAAACCAAGGTGACAAATTAGAGGACGGGTGGGGGGATTGGGCTCAGACCACGTTAATGCCCGTATGATTTCTTTCTGTTGGTGTTCCATGAGACGTAGATTTTCAGTGTGGGGCCTCTTATCGTGTGAGGAGGCATGTCCTGTTGACCGCATTGGGATGTTTAGTATGCCCCGCATATGCATTCTCCCTGTGTAACCGAGCTACGTAATGAATGCTCCATCTGTGGTGGGTGTGAGGGTGTGTTAGTGTTGTGTGTTAACACATTAAAAACCTTTGAAAGCTGGTATGGCATGCAGTATGTGGTCAGATTTGTAATCATTGTTTTATTATTCCTTAATCAGACTTTAGAGGCAAATGTCTTGCATAGCTGCTTGTGTTTAGGTAATATTTAACATTTGGGAACCTTGGCTTCTTTTACTAAATGAAAAAACAGTTAGTAGAAAAAAGTAAATTTTTCTCAAACTAAGGTAAAACGAAAAGTTGTTTTTTTTCCACACCTCTACCCTAGACTCAAATATCATAGTAAACTTAATTTTGAAATGTGAGTGTATCTTTTAATTATATCAATGGTTTGATGTGGCTCTTCCTAGACCCCCAGTGACATGATGCCCAAGAGGGATAACGAAAGGGACCTGGAGCTGGACAAGAAGATTGAGGCTCTCCGCAGGAAGAATGAAGCACTAATGAAGAGGCACAAGGTAAGGACAAGTGCTCGCAGGCACAGAGGCTTCTGTGGAGTCCAACATTTCTCTGGTCATCATCATCATGAGGTGTAGATTTGCAAGTCTGCGGCATGTGTGTTTTCTGTGAAAGCCTGATGCTCTTTCAGGCTTCCTGATTAGTCTGTTGTTATCATTGAGTTGCATTTAGGAGGTGGAGGAGGACAGGAAAAGGGCAGAAGAGGAAGGAATGGCGCTGCAGAGCCGCAAGGGCAAAGCTGAGGATTTTACCATCACAATCTGCAAGTCTACCAGTGTGAGTTTCTCAAAATGAAGTGACAGACTTAAGAACTGTAAAAATACTTGACAAACTAATGCCTCAAAGCTGAAAATACTGTCAGCAACACATGTTGCTTTGAGGCATTTTCAGTTACAACTCTTTCTGAGGAAAAGATGCTACAAGCTATATGAATATTTTATAACATGTTTGTGTCTTTGGGTGGGAGCAGGACAGTCGCGTAGTGGTGACGAAGCCATTCAGCTGTGGTTCACCAGCTGGGAAAGGACAGCAGGATTCCGGGCCCGATATGGGGGGAGAAGGCCCTCTGCAGGGTGCTGGCCAAGGCCACAGGAAGCAACTAATGGTCACCATGACTGGCAAAAAGGTAAATACACTGCGGAGCCAATTTCCAAATATAGGAGACCCCAACACCCTTGTAGTTTTACTGCAATAAATGAAAGAATAACAAAAAAACATTCCTCATTTAGGTCAATAAGTACTGTGTTGATGGCTGGGGTCGTCACATTACACCAAGCTGAAAGACAGGTTTTTAGGAAGAGAACAAGTACGATAGCAGGAGCACTTAAAAAATTGATGTGTAATGTAGACTTTATGATGCATATGGAAAAGTGTGTCCTCCTAGTAAAGATGGGACAGGCAACAGACACAGTTTGAGGATACTGAATTGAAAAAAATTATGGTTATTATATAATATGATCTATTAACAAGACCTGCATATATATCAGAACCATGGTTAAAGCTTTGAAGGCACTGTGAGAAAATGTTCAACTCACAACAAACAGTTTGGTAAAGTCAGAGCTTTTGTAGTTGAGATTACTGTATGTATATCTGCTACTCAGCAGGTGCTTTACATAATTTCCATAAGGTTTACTTAAAGTGCTCATCTTATGCTTTTTGGCTTTTTCCCGTTCCTTAATTGTGTTATATATCTTTTTTGTGCACACTATAGGTTTACAAAGGAAAAAAGTCCAAAGTCCACCCCAAAGAAACTTACAATCTTCCAGAGTAAACACTGTTCACAGACTGTTCCAAACAGCTCTATTGTAGTCCAGCCTTTCATTCTGTGACAAACATGCGTCACTTTGTAACACACGTTATAATGCTTGCCTAGCTGCTAGCATGGCACTCTCTCATACTCTGCAACTGACAAGCTAGCAGTACAGGTACAGAAGTGAGATGCCTCACTCGGTAGCTAAAACAGAGAGTACACAGGGTGAAAAGAGGAGCTGCAGCAATGTGCAATACAAATAATATATGTTGTGTTCTGAACATTAAACCACATAAACCTATTCTAGTACAACCTCTAAATACAATTGTAACCCTGAAAATGAGCATAATATAAGAACTTTAATATTTTTATGGTTTTTAATTAACAGTGCACTCTTCAGTGCTTGAATAATCAAAGCATGTTAAGATTTCTGTTGCTGCGTTTACACCTCGTGCCTACAATACTCCAGCGTTTCGGACTAAAACGGAGACATTTGGAAACACTGCTGCTTTAGTTGCTTTTAGTGTGCACAAGCACAAACAAATACCTTTGGAAACGACGATGCACGTAAGTCAGTTAAATTGGTTAGGTAGGTTTACACACCTTTGAGTAAGAGTTCCACCTTGTCGCATGTGCCGAGTGTATGCAAGTGATCATGTGATATGCATTCTAAGACACCTCTTTGGTAGCTTGGTCCTGCTGACGGGCCGTTTTCTCCATTTTAGGAGAAAACGTTTTCTTCACTCATAAATTGCAAGCATTAAATCTTCATAAACACGCTCATGCAGCACATCATTAGAAAGCTTAAAGTCTCATGATTCCATTACGCCCACACACAAAGCATAAGGTGACTTACAGCGGTTATAATCATGTTTTGAACTAAAGAAACACAGAAAGATTCTGCGCCGATAGTGTCTAAAGTCGAGGCGTGGCCCTACCTTTCTCCTTGTGTCTTTATTCACAGCGGTGAAAGATCGCTATAAACTTTTTTCCTACATAGCCAACAGAATAAGTAGGCTAAATCCAATCCTTTTAATCCAAAACGAGCTGGTCCCCTCATAATCTTGTAGATTCTGGCCGAGTTTCCTCGTAAACAAAGCTGAAAAGTCCATCATTTGGATTTTGATTGCTCCTGCCGTCTGCCCAGAGAATGCTACACTGTATCTTTGAATTCAGTCGGATTGTGTGACGTCACAGTTTTCGATTGACAGGTCGTATCAGCCAATCCGTCTACTGAAACCTGAGTTATCCCTTATGGAAGCCAATCAAGTCGCAGGATTTACAGAGGGCAAAAGTGGGAAATATTGACAGCTATTCAAACCAGTTAGAACCAAATGCTATGAAACCAGCCTCCTGTGTAGCCGAAAAAGACGAGTTGATTGATACCAAACATGACCAGAACATTTTAACCCTGTGATGGCTCCAGCTGTGTCAAAGCAAAAATAAGGCCTTAGTTATTGCATTTCACCATTTAATTAATTTATAATTATTTATTTCTATAAATTTATGCATGTAGTTATTTCAGATATGCGTGTGAGTGATGTGGATGTGTTTTTTTATTTGAGAAGTTTTGTATTTTGCTTTTTTCTGAAAGGAAATAAGAAAACGCACAGACATATCTGTAGAAATAACTTCATAAAATAGCCATTTTCTGAGTCATTTTCTTCTGGATTTTTTCTGTATTAAGTTGAGACATGTGGCTAGGGTACTATTTTTGCATCTAGCCCATGTAATATGCTTACAGTAGTGTTTTTTAAATTATTTTACAGATGATTTACTTGGACGGAAATAGAAATTCTCTATTCTAACCTCTTTAGCTCTGTGTCAGTAAGGCCTAGTGTCACACTGACACTAGAAAAAAAATTGAGAGTATACACTTCCCAATGACCTCAGGATCATCCCAGAGGGCCAAAGTATGGATTACTTTTTTTGGGGTAAAAATTTAGGCGAGAAAAGCATGTATTTTCAAGAGATTTTCAAGAGGTTTTAATATTGATGGAAAATAGTTCTGTTACTGGAGATAATATTCCTGTGTGGATGGATATTGTCTTTGTCTCAAAAATGCTGCTTAAAAATGAAAATAGAGTAGTGAAGAGTAGATGTAGCCTTAGTACCACAACTTTCTAATGAATCTACAGTATTTACTCATGGTGTAGTTAACAAAATAGGCTAAATATGCCTGTTTCCTGCTCAACCAAGCTGTGAATGTAGTCCGTGAGACTACAGTCAGGCTAGAAGCTTTGTGAGCCACAACAATGCTTTGAGCTAATAACATCGGCAAGATAACATGCTCACAATATCAATGCTAAAATACTGCTGTTTATCAAATAATAATCACCGTGTTAAACATCTTAGTTTAGTGTGTTAGCATGCTAACATTAACTAAAAACAGTAAAAACAAATAACTGAGGCTGAGGGAATATCATTAGTTTAGCAGGTAATTGATCATTAACCAATGTATTGGGTATCACCAAAGTCATTGGAATACAGTCTTTTTTTTAACCTTTATCTAACCAGGAAAGTCCCGTTGAGGTTAAAAACCTCTTTTCAAGGGAGTCCTGGCCAAGAGACAGGCAAGAACACAATCAATTACATTTATAAAAGTTATACAACACAGATAATTAAAAACATTTACAATGTAAACAGGTCATTTCAGGTCCTCTCAATCTGGATTTACTTTAAGGAAATAAGTTTAGGTAATTTCAAGTCTTTTTGCAAAGAGTTCCATGCAGAAGGAGCGGAGTAGACAATTCTCTCTGAGCACCATTGATATTTATACCACATTTAATGGCAATGGATCCAGTAGTTGTTGAGATATTTCATTTTGGTGTACTGAAGTGTGGTGGGCTGACTGGCAGACTGTCATAGCTACCCAAGGAGACACACCAGTAGCACGGCTAAAAATGTGCAGCTGTGTGAGGTACAACATGTAATCCTGTTCAATCAGAGAGCTGCTAGATTAAAGTTTAGGTTTGTGCTAGAGCTATCAAAACACTCTGTCTATGAATGTGTGTGTACAGAGGCAGAGGTAAATGTTTTTTGCACATGAATGATTGTTATTTATTGCATATTAATAATGCAAACCCTCAAATGAATCATTCTTGTGCACATTTCGGACATGATAAGGACCGGCACATGCATACAGTTATGATACCCTGATACCCTGATATGAATACCTGTCTCTCCAGGGTAAGAGGGTGGTGAGTGAGAGGCCAGAGAAGAGGCCAGGCCCTGCGGACATCAAAAACCCTACAGATGACAGACAGGCAAGGCGTGTGGAGTCCGTGGGGAGGGGGAAACATCCACTTCCCATGACCAAGAGAGACACAGCACCACAGGTCTGAATCAGACATTCTGAACACTCCAGTGATCCTCGCTTCAGCATTTACAACCTGGCATGCATCCTCCAGTCCCTTTCCACTCTCTCATCCCCTTTGTTCATTCTCTTGTGCTGCTCCGACATGTTTTACATAGATGTCAGACATGTCGGCTAGCCACACCCCTCCAGTGATGGAGCACAATGGTTTGTGGACAGGAGGTGGACTGGGGCTGTGACTGACTGGTGTGGGATTAGCGGAGGGGGGCTACTATAAGTTAAGTAGATGCACTGTAGAACTACATCTTTAACCTTCAAAAAGGCCTGAATGACTGCTTTCAACTTTTTTTGTGTAATCCCACTCAGTTCTGATGGTTATTTATCTTCCTTTCTCCTCTAAGCTTTTGTTGTATTTTTAGCAAAAGAAAAATCACTCAACGTCAGGGTATAAATGCCTTCAGGCGTATGAAACAGCCTGTGAAGTTCACAGTGTCCCTCTAGGGCCATTAAAAATAGATTGATTGCTTTAATAGTTCTTGTCCTAACAAAAGGCCTTGTTACCGGTAGTATAAGATCGGAGATGGCATGTTTAACATCAAATAGCTTCCCCATACTGTAGGTCTCAGATTCCATTTGTGGATAGGCAGAGACACGTGCACATGCATCCCTGGCTAGGCTGTGAAATGCCACACTAAATGCCACCTAAAGCCCCCTGTATGCAGAAACTCAGGAACACACACTGCACACACACACACACACACACACACACACACACACACACACACACACACACACACACACACACAAATCACAATGCTGCTCAACCAATGAGTTAATGCACAGCATAGACAGCTGATCCTCACCACTGTAAACACAGACACAGTCTGGTTGCGGGAGGGGTCTAACAACACAATGCCAGTGGAGGCTCTTGCTGAATATTTATATATACATCTAGGACTGGGCGATATGGATAAAATCAAATATCACAATATTTTTTACCAAATACCTTGATATCGATACAATACTGTAGTGTTGACTATTGGTGCTTTCACAAAATATTTACACAATGAGATTTTTGATATATAACCATCAGTAATATAATGACTAAGTGGGTAAAGGCAAATAATAGAACAGTCTGGTAAGACTGACCAAACTTTACTGTAATGCAGCCTTTAAAACCAGTGAAATACACCATTTATGCCATATTACAATATTCAAAATCTAAGACAATATCTAGTCTCATATCATGATATAGATATAATATTGATATATTGCCCAGATCATCTGCCTCTGATTGGCTGATACACTAAGCGCTCACTAACCCATTTGAGGTTAATGTGCAATAAATCTATGGGCTGAAAACGCGGTTCTCTTTGCCTTTATTTTTGGCCCGCGTGATCTGTTTCACTTAATTTATCACATGGACTGAATCAGCACTTGAACAGTAGCCAGTGTTCCAGTGCACAAGATGCTGATGGGAGGAAAAATGCTTGCCATGGTTCTATCTGCAGATATTTGTATGGAAAAGATCCATGGATGAGCTGCACATACATATGGGTTTGCACTGTCGCTGAAATAGTTTTTGAATGTGTGGGACACCCTGGAAATAAATAATGACTCTGTGAGAAGGGCGTGATTATTTGGCAATGTCCCTAGCAGATCGTAATGCCTGGAAGTACCCAATGACTTGACTGTCAGTTTACAGTCATGAGAGAGAGAGAGACAGGAGAAAAGAAAAGGCAGGAGTGAGAAAAAGGGGGGGGGAAAGAAGGGGAGAGACTTCTGGCAGCCCACCGTGTGTTTCCAGCATCCATTTATCCTCCCTGGAACCTTAAGTGGTCTGCTCTCCTCTGGCATGATTGATCCTGAAAGGACCGATTTGATCTAATTAACATTTGACTGCCTTCTCACTCTCAAAAGGTTCATTATGCTGCCAAGAGACGGCTGGCGAGGTGCCAGGAAAGGGTCAGAGAGGGAAAGGAAGAAGAAGTGAGAGGAGAAAGAAGAGAAGAAACAAGATAGTCAGGCATCTTTGTGTTTGTGTGCAAGCCAGGCTACATTTGGGTGTGGGTAGAAGAATGTGCACAAGTGTGTATATGGGCGTCGTTGTCTGTGCACCAGAGCACTCTGTCCAGCATTGATTATCATTCCCCCTCGTCTGTTCATGACTTATCCACTGTGTTCACTGAACACATCTTTAGAGTCAGAACTACACTTGAATCAAAATTCACACAATTCCCTACTCTACCTTTAATTTTCCAAACCAATGAAATGCAACCAGCTGCAAACTCTGCACTCTTCTCTGATGACCTCATTGCAGGGTGGACAGACTGAGCCACAATGACCAAATTACACTGTAGCACCATTAGTC
>JABXJD010001907.1:0-68146 GCA_013375575.1 Percina caprodes
GAAAGTTTATAGGTATATGGGCCTAGTTGATCAGTAAGCAGTAAGACTCCTAATCTGAGTATCATCAGATTAGGTGTGTTGTTGTGATGCAATATGTAATGATTAGTTTAATGAAGTCTGGGAATGATATTTTTACTGATAGCTTTTTGTTTCTCTGGACTCCTTTTTGTGAAGAAATAAAAAGCATTTTCATTCAGGTTATATGTAAAATAATTTACCTTAACATTTTCAATAGTAGGTCTATGTTATATATTATTTCCACTATATCGATTAACTATATTGATTGTATTGTCATTGTTTTCTTTTGCATAGCCTTATAGAAAGGCTAAGGTGTTATTGCCTTTGGAATGCCTGATGTTTTAAATTGTGCTTGACCATGATATAATCCAGTGTTTTAACTTATTAAGGCTATTGGAGCACACTATGGATATACCTTATGGATGATGGTTTTGGAATATAAAACATTAATTTTGTAAGGTCACCAGTTTAAAAACACTGAGGTTACTTGAAAAATCGTTCCAATTGGTGTCACACATCCGTAATCAATAGGAATCACGTGGTGTGTGCCATTATCATTGCTAATGAAGTTCATGTGATTCAAAAAGATACCGTGCTTCAATCTAAATCTGTTTAGTTGGTCAGATTGTCAGTGTATCTTTAGAGCTTCTTGAGTAACAGTTGATGAGATCAGTAAGGCCTATTTGTTGTGTGAATAGAAAACAAAAGAGATGCAATCAGATAAAGCAAAGACAGAGACCAGAGATAAGACTTTCGAATGATCTGGCTTTGCATGTACAGTCATGGGCTGGGAATTGGAAAATTGTGACCAGTTTCAGAATGAGATAGCCACGTCATGTATATTGACATAAAATCTGTAACAATTGCAAATGAGGTGTGTGGCCTGTGTACCATATGGTCCTATCCCTTTTCTGTGTTATAGTGGCTGTCACTGCATAGATTTGAAATCTAGTTGGGTTTTATTTTGTTGTCTTGTGTTCTCAGGCAGGTGAGGGAGCGTCTGAAGAAGGATGTGGAGCAGATGAAGCTTCAGGACCCAAACTTCAGACCTGGGCTAGTGGTTTTACAGGTAAGTGTAAGTTGGTAACTAGAACGTATTGGGGTAAAAGCACATTTTTGGTTGTTTTGTTTGCTAATTTTGCCATGTGCTTTCTCGTGGGCTTTGGTCACATGTGCCATTTTGTGCCCCTGTATAAAGTGTTTAACTGAATTCCACTGAAGTCCTGTTCTGGTAGATGGGGACATTTATGGAATTGCTCTGTTATCAACAGTAGGGTGGCCATTCCTTCATATAGGCAGGTGAAGTGATGCTTTGTGTCTTTTGCAGGTTGGAGACCGTGACGATTCAAATCTGTACATCAGTATGAAGTTGAAGGCAGCAGCAGAGGTAAAAAGATAATTTACATTCATTATGTACACCACAATTTAACTGTATACTGTTTGCAATCAGCCCTAACTCCCGGTCTAATTTTTTTCTTCTCTGTACACAGATCGGAATAAATGCCACACATATGAGACTTCCCAAGACTGCAACAGAGGAGGAGGTGAAAATGGATTTGAAGTATTAAGTTCTGCCCAGCTTTTACACACACACACACACACACACACACACACACACACACACACACACACACACACACACACACACACACACACGGAAAATGACAAGCTGAGAGTACCCCAGAGTGTAAATGCTGCATGTCTGTTCGTAGGTTCTTCACAGCATCACAGAGGTGAATGAGAACTCGTCTGTCCACGGCCTCATTGTGCAGCTGCCCTTAGATTCGAACCACAAGATGGACACGGAGAAGGTCACCAACGCAGTGGCCCCAGAGAAGGATGTCGACGGGTAGGTACAGACATAAACAAAAGATCAGGCTTATTTGTGCTTCTTTTCTTTCTTTGAGTCTGATTAAAAGAAGAAAAAACTCTTATTTAATTTAAACAGCTTGAATTTGCAATGTTCTGATGCATTTACAGACTGACCAGTATCAATGCAGGGAAGTTGTCACGTGGGGACCTGGGCGACTGCTTCATCCCCTGCACACCAAACGGCTGCATGGAGTTGATCAGGCAGACTGGTAAAGGCAACATTTAACACCCCAAAACATTTAATGCCAAGTAAAAAAACATCTGTGCTGTGAAAACATACAACACAAAATTGAATAAGACTAGAATAAATCAATTGATCTACTTCTTCTCTACAGGTGTGTCTGTGGCAGGAAAGAGAGCAGTAGTGATTGGTCGTAGTAAGATTGTGGGCGCACCGATGCACGACCTGCTGCTGTGGAACCACGCCACCGTTACCACCTGCCACTCTAAAACCGCTGATCTGCCTGGAGAGGTACAACAGTAACCCCTCCACCCAAGCCAGCAATATTGTTTCAGGAGTGTACTCCGATCAGCCATTATGTGTCCCCAGACCAATACACGCAGGGAATTGCAAATCTCTGCTGCAATCGCGTGGCATAAACAATAACCACATTTTGAAACTTTCTGTGATATCATAAAATAAATGGCCACCATGCCTAGCAACATTTTTTACTCATGCTACTCCCTTATTCATGAAATGCTCACTAATGTCAATCGCTGTCTTTGTCCAGGTGAGCAAAGCAGACATCCTGGTTGTCGGCATCGGGAAAGCAGAGATGGTGAAAGGAGAATGGATCAAGAAGGGAGCAGTGGTCATCGACTGTGGCATCAACCACATTCCAGGTTTGACTCTGCGTTCCTGAGGCTTTTCAGTCTGCTTTAGTCATGGCATTCTGGAGTTTAATTAGTTTAGGGCTGTCCCAAGTGATTATTTTTTAAACAATGAATCTAGCAATAAGGTTTTTGATTAGTCAACTAATCAAATGATTTTTTCAACAAGGTTAAAATTCTCTTTTTCAGGTTCTCTTTTTATTAAAATTATTATTAAAACACACTGCACCGTTCAAGTAAAATTAATTTGTAGTGCAACCTGAAGCCAGATGTAGGCTATCAATCCAACAAAAAACTAAACTTGCTTTCAGGAGTAATACAAAAATAAAAACTTAAAATAAATAGCAAGTGCAAAAAAAAAAAGTCCGTATTTGCAGTACAGTAGTAGTAAAATAATGACTAGGCTTAGGCCTAGTCATTATTTTTGTCTCTTCTCTCTTTAAGCTTACAGTAAAAAAAAAGTGCAATTTTTCTCTGTCTCCATGTGTATATGTTGAAGAAACGGTTAGGCATTGCTGTGGAGAAATGTGAGCATTTGTGAGCAAAAGCTACGTGCGTTTTTATATTTCTACGCGTTGATGCAAATTATTTGTGTTGATGCATTTACCTAACCGATTACGTTGACAAATCGTCCCTGCCCTAAATTAGTTATTCAGAGGGATAAGTGGTATTTACCTCTAAGTTTCTCTCTGTGTCTTTTTAGATGAGACTAAAGCAAGTGGGAAGCGGGTGGTGGGTGACGTCCACTACGCCTCAGCCAAGGAGCAGGCCGGCTTCATCACTCCTGTGCCCGGTGGTGTGGGACCCATGACTGTGGCCATGCTGATGGCGGTAAGGTCCATCTGAAGAGTGAAATCCTCAACTAAAATCTATGTTGGCATTAATTGACATTTTCTAATTTTCAATGCTAGCATACTTACGTGAAAACACCAGTATATAAGGCTAAAAATGTACACTCTTTATCCAGAGGAGGAAATAGCGATGAATTCTTTCTTTCACGTCATGTACCCTAGATGTTAAAAGAATGACTGTCAGCGTGTATGTATGTGTGTGTTTGTAGAACACAGTGTTGAGTGCAAAGCGTTTCCTGGAGAGCCACCAAACGGGGAAGTGGAACATTTCTTTCACCAAACTCAACCTCCAAAAGC
Source organism: Percina caprodes (assembly GCA_013375575.1). Taxonomy (NCBI): domain Eukaryota; kingdom Metazoa; phylum Chordata; class Actinopteri; order Perciformes; family Percidae; genus Percina; species Percina caprodes. The sequence goes on from JABXJD010001907.1 coordinate 3,870, forward strand.
CCGTGCCAAGGTTTGTCTCCTTATCTTCCCCTTCTCGCAGTCATGTTCTCTGTTAACTTTGTACCTGAAAGATTTGGTAAATTTAATAATCCACACGCAAGAAGAGCTGGTTTAATTCTTTGCCTCACGTTAAAGCTGTCTGAATGTGCTCATTGTCTCAGTCCTCAGCCATATCCTCCTCTGGTCGGATGAAAAATTGATTTTGTTTGTTGTCTTTATAACTCCCAACAGCGATATTGTGATTTCTCGCTCCTGCGTGCCCAAGCCTATCGACTGTCTGGCAAGAGAGGTGGGCCTGCTGTCAGATGAGGTGGAGCTTTATGGCAAGACTAAGGCCAAGGTCCAGCTGAGTATCATCAAACGTCTAGAGGCCCAGCCAGACGGCAAATATGTGGTGGTCACCGGGTATGCAGCAGAATTTAAAATTCTGAATTGTTAATTTCGGACCCTGCTGTTGATTATGTTCCATGCTGATAAGATTTTCTGTCTGCAGCATTACACCCACCCCTCTGGGTGAAGGAAAGAGCACCACCACCATCGGCCTGGTCCAGGCCCTGGGAGCCCACATAAAACTCAATGTGTTTGCTTGTGTCCGACAGCCTTCTCAGGGACCCACCTTTGGCATCAAAGGTGAGCTATGGAATAATGTACACTCAGTTAAAGGTTGCGCAGCTTTACAATCCGTTGAAATGTACCTTTTGTGTTTGTGTGTATATATATTTCTGTAGTTTTGTCTTCTGTCTGCAGGTGGTGCTGCAGGAGGTGGATATTCTCAAGTCATTCCAATGGAAGAGGTACTACACTGCTGTGTCAAGTTAGAAACTAGGCAGCTAGAAATACTAAAGGAAAATTTGCATTAATTAACGAGTCTGTTAATTTTAGTTCAACCTCCATCTTACCGGCGACATCCACGCCATCACAGCTGCCAACAACTTGGTTGCTGCTGCCATCGATGCTCGCATCTTCCACGAGTCTACACAATCTGACAAGGTGGGTACTCTATTTTGTCAGTGCTATACAAGAAAATACACTTTTTGTAAAGAAATGGATTATGACAGTTATCTTTCTCTCTGTATGCACCCTCAGGCTCTGTATAATCGCTTGGTCCCACTCAATGGAAAAGAGAGGAAGTTCTCCCCCATCCAGATCAACAGACTGAAAGTAAGTATTTTGTCACGAACTTGTAGGTTTTGACAAATTCCAGAGTATGGCATACATCTCACACATACGTTTTCTGTATTTGTTTAGAAACTGGGCATAGAAAAGACAGATCCCTCCACTCTGACAGAAGAAGAGATTGCCCGCTTTGTCCGCCTGGACATGGACCCAAGCTCTGTCACCTGGCAGAGAGGTATGAAGTCTTTTAATCCTCATGACATTACATAATCTGCCATATTTTTAGCAATTGTGAGTGTATTAGTCATTGCATGTCAATTTAGTGTTGGATACCAATGATCGGTTCCTGAGGAAGATCACGATCGGACAGTCGCCAACTGAAAAGGGATACACAAGAGAGGTAAAGACATGAGCTCCACAAAGTTTCTGTTAGACAGTGTCTTTGGCTCCACCCAGTGGTTGTTTAGGTAGCAATGCAACACACTCTATTTTAAAGTGAATTTCTGCCTATAAACTGAATTCACCCTCTCATCTATCTATCTATCTATCTATCTATCTATCTATCTATCTATCTATCTATCTATCTATCTATCTATCTATCTATCTATCTATCTATCTATCTATCTCACCTAAAGGATAATTAGGAACACCTGTTCAATTTCTCATTAATGCAATTATCTAATCAACCAATCACATGGCAGTTGCTTCAATGCATTTAGTGGTGTGGTCCTGGTCAAGACAATCTCCTGAACTCCAAACTGAATGTCAGAATGGGAAAGAGAGGTGATTTTAAGCAATTTTGAACTTGGCATGGTTGTTGAGTATTTCACAATCTGCTCAGTTACTGGGATTTTCACGCACAACCATTTCTAGGGTTTACAAAGAATGGTGTGAAAAGGGAAAAACATCCAGTATGCGGCAGTCCTGTGGGCGAAAATGCCTTGTTGATGCTAGAGGTCAGTTGAGAATGGGCCGACTGATTCAAGCTGATAGAAGAGCAACTTTGACTTAAATAACCACTCGTTACAACCGAGGTATGCAGCAAAGCATTTGTGAAGCCACAACACGCACAGCCTTGAGGCGGATGGGCTACAACAGCAGAAGACCCCACCGGGTACCACTCATCTCCACTACAAATAGGAAAAAGAGGCTACAATTTGCAAGAACTCACCAAAATTGATCAGTTGAAAACTGGAAAAATGTTGCCTGGTCTGATGAGTCTCGATTTCTGTTGAGACATTCAGATGGTAGAGTCAGAATTTGGCGTAAACAGAATGAGAACATGGATCCATCATGCCTTGTTACCACTGTGCAGGCTGGTGGTGGTGGTGTAATGGTGTGGGGGATGTTTTCTTGGCACACTTTAGGCCCCTTAGTGCCAATTGGGCATGGTTTAAAAGCCACTGCCTACCTGAGCATTGTTTCTGACCATGTCCATCCCTTTATGGCCACCATGTACCCATCCTCTGATGGCTACTTCCAGCAGGATAATGCACCATGTCACAAAGCTCGAATAATTTCAAATTGGTTTCTTGAACATGACAATGAGTTCACTGTACTAAAATGGCCCCCACAGTCACCAGATCTCAACCCAATAGAGCATCTTTGGGGTGTGGTGAAAGGAGCTTCGTGCCCTGGATGTGCATCCCACAAATCTCCATCAACTGCAAGATGCTATCCTATCAATATGGGCCAACATTTCTAAAGAATGCTTTCAGCACCTTGTTGAATCAATGCCACAAACACAGTATTAGTATGGTGTTCCTAATAATCATTTAGGTGTGTGTATGTATGTGTGTATATATCTATATCTTCCTTCTCATTCCGTGCGTTTTGTATATTATCACTGAAGGCTTCAAAACTATGAATGAACACACATGGAATTATGTACTTAACAAAAAAATGTGAAATAACTGAAAATATGTCTTATTGGTTGACAGCCATATTGGACAACTGTTAGAATTCATATTATGGCAAGAACCAATCCGCTAAGTAAAGAGAAACAAGTGGCCATCATTACTTTAAGAAATGACGGTCAGTTGGTCCCGAAAACTGCGAAAACTTTGAACGTGTCCCCAAGTGCAGTTGCAAAAACCATCAAGTGCTACAACAAAACTGGCTCACATGAGGACCGCCCCAGGAAAGGAAGACCAAGAGTCACCTTTGCTGCAGAGAATAAGTTCATCTGAGTCACCAGCCTCAGAAATTGCAAGTTAACAGCAGCTCAGATTAGAGACGAGATGAATACCACACAGAGTTCTAGCAACAGACACATCTCTAGAACAACTGTTAAGAGGAGACAGTGCAAATCAGGCCATTATGGTCAAATAGCAGCCAGGAAACCACTGCTAAGGAGAGGCAACAAGCAGAAGAGATTTGTTTGGGCCAAGAAACACAAGGAATGGACATTAGACCAGTAGAATCTGTGCTTTGGTCTGATGAGTCCAAGTTTGAGATCTTTAGTTCCAACCGCTGTCTTTGCGACGGAGAAAAGGTGACCGGATGGATTCTACATGCCTGGTTCCCACCGAGCATAGAGGAGGAGGTGTGATGGTGTGAGGAGGCTTTGCTGGTGACACTGTTGGGGATTTATTCCAAATTGGAGGGCTACTGAACCAGCATGGCTACCACAGCATCCTGCAACGACATGCAACATCCCATCCGGTTTGCGTTTAGTTGGGCCATCATTTATTTTTCAACAGGACAATGACCCCAAAAACACCTCCAGGCTGTGTAAGGGCTATTTGACCAAGATGGAGAGTGATGGAGTGCCCCACAGTCACCGGACCTGAACCCAATAGAGATGGTTTGGGAAGAGCTGGACCGCAGAGTGAAGGCAAAAGGGCCAACAAGTGCTAAGCATCTCTGGGAACTCCTTCAAGACTGTTAGGAAACCATTTCAGGTGACTACCTCTTGAAGCTCATCAAGAGAATGCCAAGAGTATGCAAACGAGTAATCAGAGCAAAGGGTGGCTGCTTTCAAGAAACTAAAATATAAGACATGTTTTCAGTTATTTCACACTTTTTTGTTAAGTACATAATTCCATATGTTAATTCCTAGTTTTGATGCCTTGAATGATAATCTACAAAACGCACTAAATGAGAAGGTGTGTCCAAAGTTTATTTCTACATACATACATACATACATACACATACACACACACACACACACACATGTGTATGTGACATCCATTTTGTCTCTCTGTCCTCAAGGCCCAGTTTGACATCACCGTGGCCAGTGAAATCATGGCAGTGCTTGCCCTCACCACCAGCCTGCAGGACATGCGTCAGCGCCTGGCCAAGATGATTGTGGCCACCAGCCGCGGCGGACAGCCCATCACCACAGAGGACCTGGTCAGTGGTCTGGACTCTCGTCTATGACGGGACATTCTGTATAGGTATTGTGGAAGCAAGGCTCCTATAATTAATTATTGTTTTTCTTTATAGGGCGTAAGTGGTGCTCTAGCTGTGCTAATGAAAGATGCCATCAAGCCAAACCTGATGCAGACCTTGGAAGTGTGTAAAACACACATACTAACTTGTATAGTTGCACTGAAAATAACTTTTACAAGCTAAAATAGTCTTGAGTTATGGGTTTTGTATCATTTGAGTCATCTGAATCCACAGGGAAACCCAGTGTTTGTCCATGCCGGCCCGTTTGCCAACATCGCCCATGGCAACTCCTCTATTCTGGCTGATAAAATAGCTTTGAAGCTGGTTGGGCCCGAGGGCTTTGTAGGTAAGTGGAGCTAAGAAAATGGCTTTATGCAGGTGCGTTTCTAGGACTTGAGGAGATTCAGGACTTAGCCCGGACCCATTTAAACAAACGTAATGCAATGCAAAACAGTGATTGGCTTGCCCAGCTTGTTAATAACCGGTGTATGTTCATTTTAGCTGCCCAGTTTGTAGATGTTGGTTAGATGACACCAACATTTGGCCAATTCACACCTGGCCTGGCAACCCAAAGACCAAGGTTTTATTTCCACGTGTATGCGGACTTATGATGCGAGGGTCTGGGGGTCCTCAGGTCCTTAATTTCCTGCATTCAGGTGAATTTTTATGCACCTTTTTTCTGAATTGATTTATGCTAGAAATATAAACATAGGGGACCATTCAAAATGAAAAAACATTCTGTATTGCTTTCAACTATTTATTCTCCTGTAGATCGATTTTTCTAATTTTATCTGAGTCAGCACACATGTAGGCATAATTTACTCTTCCCACCTTTTTTGCATCACTTGTTGGGGATATATGACAAATATTCACCTCAATAATACATTAATTAATTTTAATGAACTAATAAACCCCTGGACTGTAATATTTCAGATGTGTTTGAGCAAGAATTCTGCTCATAACTTCAAAATGTATCTGTGTTTTGTGATTTGGAGTCGTGGTGATACCTGCACCATAGTCTGCTGTGCATTAGCTTAAGTGATTGCTATGCTGATACGGTAGATCTTAGACCTTCTGACAGACTCAGAGCCCCGATTGAGACTCTAGTCTCTGGATGAGATAAAGTTCAGGAAAGTGGCTGTACGCTGCTCTACATCGGAGGTGGAAAACTGAAACTACGGCAGGAATACACAGAGTAGAAACGGGTCACACCTGCCGCAGCGTGCCAACAGCAGAGCGCATCTATTGTAAACCTGAAGCTACACAGACCACGAAAGCCTAGCTGCACATCTCTATTTTTACAGAGAAAGTGGACCCTATTAGTTTTCATAAACTTTTCAAAATACATTCACGGCTACACTCAAAACATTTGGGGTCTGAAGCCCCGGCAAAATTTATGGTAGTATGTTTTCCTCAATATTCACTTGTTTTGCCTTGATCTGGTACTGGAGTGCTAGTAGATTGTTTGCTGTGTTGATGGTACAAGTGATGGAGTAGCAGATATAGTAGATACAGTAGACATTTGTGATTCTGTTTCTGTTCTCTTTGTCTCACAACCTCCCAATTGTGCCAACAGTGACGGAGGCAGGCTTTGGTGCTGACATTGGCATGGAGAAGTTCTTCAACATCAAGTGTCGCTACTCGGGCCTGAGACCCCACGTGGTGGTGCTGGTGGCCACCGTCCGAGCCCTGAAGATGCACGGAGGAGGACCAACAGTGAGTTTGCTTGAGTTTTCTGTAGCCCCCCAATAAGAAGAAAATTACCTAATTTATTTCTAACTTAATCTGAAATAAACAAAATCACTTTTGCTTTGACATTTCTATATAATTTTACATGATGGTTGAACAGCATCCACACAGTATCTCTGCACACCCTCCATCAGTGGACTTCACAGAGCAATAACTCATTCAAATTCTTACTTCTTCATTCACACAATTGTTAGCTTCTTAAAAATACTGAAGGAAACATTTCACATAGTCTCTGCTGTATAATATTTGGTTGAGTTCCTCCTTGAATTTTTAAATTAAGTAAAACTTTTTGTTTAGGTCACTGCTGGGATGCCACTGCCTAAGGAATACATTGAGGAGGTAACACATAACAGCAGCCCACCAAAATGTGATCTTTATTTAAAATTAAAGTTTTCTGTCGATGAGCTGTACATTACTATTGGGTATCTCACAAGCTAATTTAAAAGTGTGTTTATGTGAACCTGCATATAGAACCTTGAGCTGCTGGAGAAGGGCTGCAGCAACATGAGGAAGCAGATAGAGAATGCACAGCACTTTGGCGTGCCAGTGGTGGTGGCTGTAAATGCTTTCAAGTAAGTGGTGGATGACGACACAGTAGCCACGACAACAGATATAAAGAACTAGTTCTCTAATACATTGTGCAGTATTTAGCTGCTGAAGAGCCAGATTTATTTTCTAAGAGACCAATAACAGAGAAAAACAGAAATTGAATATTTATCAGGAGGCTTTAGGTGAAGGTAAAATATGTCACTGTTGTTTTTACAGCTTGTTGTGCTGCCCCAAGGGGGTCAAGTCAATTAATGCATATTTTAAAGCAAGATCAAGAGACTGTAAATCTATTTTTCTATTTCTTTTGTTCAGTTATTTTCTTTACTAATTACTTAATAATGTGTTAGGTTTGACAGGCTCAGTAAAAGCAACGGTAAGTGTTACCCTTGCTCGAGGCAGAAATGTCCTCAAGGTCAATAAAGAGATTAAATGATAAATAGTGACACAAATGTGTCAGACATTTTTCTTGTGTGTTCCTGCCTTGTTTTTGGATGGTATCGTCTGTGTCTGTTCATCTCTAATACCCTTTGTTGTTCTGATCTAACCTGCAGGACAGACACCGAGGCTGAGCTGGACCTGGTCTGCAGCATGGCCAAAGCTGCCGGAGCCTTCGACGCCGTGCGCTGCTCACACTGGGCTGAAGGTGGAGCCGGTGCGGTAGCCTTGGGTCAGGCAGTCCAGAGAGCTTCAGAGGCCCCCAGCAAATTCCAATTCCTCTATGATTTGGAGGTATGGGACGTCACATCTTGTATTTTTCAAAAATAATAAGATATGTGAATGAATTTGCCAGAAAAAGTGCATGTTATTATATTTGTTTGGTCTGTAAAGGGAAATAAAGATGTCAGCCATACTGAAGATAAAAATGTTTTCACCCACAAGAAATGCCATCTTGCATATGTACAAAGTCTCAATGAAATACATAAAAAGAGCTTTGAAAATGTATCCTGTATTTGTGTCCTACACTCAATCAAGCAGTGAAAATGTGCTAATTTTGTCTGGTTGGCATTAGTGTTCCAACATATTGATAAGTTGTATTATATTATATTCTTCTCCAGCTCCCTATTGCTGATAAGATTCGAATAATTGCCCAGAAGATCTACGGAGCGGATGATATTGAGCTTCTCCCAGAGGCTCAACACAAGGTGGAGCTGTACACCAAACAGGTCAGCATCTGTAGTCAATTTGTTTTCTTTCCTCTCTCTTGTCAGGCTTGTTTGTTGTCCGTGGAAATTATCTTAACTGGATGGAGAATGCTTGATTAGGCCTTTTTTAAAAAGATCTAATACCTTTTCTCCCCTCAGGGTTTTAGCAATCTGCCAATCTGCATGGCAAAGACTCACCTGTCGCTCTCTCATGAGGCAGACAGGAAGGGTGTGCCCACAGGGTTCATCCTGCCAATCAGAGACATCCGAGCCAGTGTGGGCTCTGGTTTTCTTTTCCCACTGGTTGGCACGGTAAGCTTTCAATAAACAATGCCTTTCTTTGTAATGCTTTGCCGCAGGTTCATGCCTGGGAGGTGTTAGGGTGTGACTATTAACTGCTCTGCGCGTATGCACCACCAAACCACATCCCAATGTAACCTGATGTTCTACATTTTTCATGGCGGGACTTTTAGCAGTCCAATGTCTGTCTTTTAATTCAAATACATCACATGTTGTCAGTGCATATAATGATCTTCATCTGAAATCAAATGGCTCAATCCATTCATGTTCCTGAATGGATGACCTCATACACTCTGGATGTGTAAAACAACACTGTGTGTAATGTGTCAACAACTGTGTTTGCTGAAGGTTCACCTGCTACTGGGAAATAGCAAGCCAGGTATCCTAACCAGGGATGCAACTAACAATTATTTTATCATATAATTATCATCAACTACTCACTGGAAAATATAATTATTTAATATATGAAACTTTTTTTTTTTTTTTTTTTAAATAGCAAAGTGTGTCACTATATCCCAGACCACAACAAGTTGTCTTAATGTCATGTTTTATCTAACCCATTTTGTGAGTGTGTGAGTGTGTGAGTGTGTGAGTGTGTGAGTGTGTGAGTGTGTGTGTGTGTGTGTGTGTGTGTGTGTGTTGACAGTTTCTATCATAAAAACTACTTACTCTTGCTGTTCCTCCTAGATGCCCACGATCCCGGGTCTGCCCACCAGGCCTTGTTTCTATGACATTGACCTGGACCCTGAGACTGAACAGGTCAACGGTCTCTTCTAAAGCACATAGTAAAGAAGGTAGTTAAGACCTACAGGTACCCAACTCATACTGCAGTTGGCAGACACTGAGCCTTAAATGTGATGGACTAATAACTGGGGCGCCATGAGCGTGTTGCTGGAGTTGTTTTGGTTTGTTATTTTTCACTCAGTCACTGACATCTGTAAATAATTGATTTGCTTTGCCTTGAAGGCTGCAGATGGGTAATTCTAGAACCTAATTAATCACAGAACAGTTTATCCCCTTGAGATTGTCAGTCTGTGATATACTTTTTGCAAAAGGGTAGTGTCCTATTGACAATTCTTTCAGTTACATTGCTCGCTGCACATACACAAGCTCGCTTGTATTTGATATCCCAGAAACCCCAATGACAATAATAAGCCAAAACTCTTAAGTGGCAGATTTGGTCTCTTGTTTAAACTACTTGTGTATACTTTGTGTGCACTACACCAGGAGCATCCCCTCCAAGCCACTGTCTTTAACAATTGTCTGTCTTACAGATACATACATTTCTTGAGATACCTAAAAATGACAACTTTTGAGCAATCTTGTGACTATTGTCCTATTTTGTCCTGTATTCTAATTAATATTTCTAACATTGATGGAGAAAACAGATGTTGTAAGTCAGTGGTTTCAACTTCTATGTCAGAAAAGATCAAATAAAGTATCCTTGATGGAAAGCCCACGTATCAACCCTTTTTTTTTTTTTTAAATTTATCAGACTGTATATTGCTTGTAGGAAATATAATTTGTTCTCTGCAATCAATATTAGTTCAGTTATTCCCCTTAAGAATTGTATTTAGAATATCTGCCTCTGAGCTTGGACTTTTTTTTTTTTTTTTTTAAATATCTGCTGCACACAAGAAATGTAGAAAACTAGAGACTTTTTGTTCTTTTTGTGTATATATATATACTGAAGATATGCACCATAACATTTTTCATACTTTATATTAATATTTAAAAAATATATGTGTGGTATACTTATTCCTTTTGACAAGAGTAAGTTAGGAAGATTAATACCACTCTTACACATTAGAGTGCTATCAATATTCTCATCGAACTCCTGACAGGAAAGCGAAGCAAACTCTCCAAAATAAACTACTCATGAAAACTAAGTGTGTGTGTGTGCTAGTTAATGAGTTTTGTATCTTAAGTATTCTTTTATCTTCTTTATAACATCACTATAATATTTAAAAATAGTCACTCATGTTTCTGTCACTAAGTATCTGGGTTTATAGAACTTAATCTTATCAGTCTATATTCTGTTGTAGCCACCGACCAGTCAGTTAATGCTATGTTTCATCATGTTTCAATATAATATATCAAACTGACTTTTATTGCATTTTATTTCACCAACTTATTTTGCCAAATGATTTTGTCATGGCTGAAATATTCATAACAAACCCTCATCATCATATTCCTCTGCAAAACGATGCCCTGCATAGATATTGGTTAACTATACGTGTTTACCACCCTTAAATTATAGAGAAGTTCATATGCATCTTCACTGACATTTTCTTTGTTAATAAACAATAGACCAGTCTTGCTTTTTTTTCTGGATTAGTTTATTAGATATGATGTCTTGAATTCTTTACAATCATTATCACAGAATGTCAATTCAAGGAGTCCATCATTTAGCATGACCATGACCATGACCTTGACCATGACCTTGACCTTGACCTTTCTTTTCTGGATTAGCCGCTTCACCTTTTCCATGGCTTTTTCCATGGTCCTTTCCATGATCTTTTCTGTGTTCTTCCCCTGTAAACAATGATAAGAACAATGGTTAATACATTTTCTAAAAACACAGAGAAAAAATGGCTGCATCGTTTTAATAAAAAAACTTACCTTTCCACACTTTCCTTTTCCTTCCTGTAAAAGAAAATGGGAAATTAACACAAGTGCTACAAAGTCAGTGAATCAGCCAGTGGGACAATCCAGTAAAAGGCACACATTAGGACGATGAAAGATGTCTTACTCCGGCTGCGTCACATCCTTTCACCTCGGGCCCCTTGACGTTCTCGTCCTAAGAGAGGAAAAAAGCTTTTTAAGTACACATGTTTTCATGCTGTTAGTCACAGACCTAAAACACTGTAAGGAAGCAAACTCACCTTTTGGCAGCCTGTGATTGAAAGACAAAAAAAATTGCAAATTAAAAGAAGTGAACAGTTTGATAAAAACATTTTGAATGCAGTCTTTGTTGAATTTAAGCCAATGCCGCCTTTCAAAAAAACAAGTTGATGATCTTATTGCACCACAGAATGAATTAATTCTCATCAACACATAATTGGAAATGGTATTTTTCTATTGTTTAAATTGTGACAATGAATGAAATGCTTTAACTCATTTGTGTAAAGTATTTTCATTCCTAGGAACCAAAATTCTGCCACACCCACACTGTTTGACGAAAAGTTTTGCTTTTAATAACTTCATCTTTAAGGTGTTGAGATGGCACACACCAAATTTGAAGTCCGTCAAATGAGTTTGTATGTTGGAGTTTCTTAAAGTATAGCACCTTGACTTTAGGCCTACTTCCTGTTGCCACTAATGGGCGCTGTGACTTTGAGCCAATCATGGCCTGTAGATGTTGTCAGGGTTGACAAAGGTTTTGAGCACAATTTACACTCAAGTCACACCCACTTGCTGTTTCAACAGCGAAACGCACAAAATGGCCGCCCTGCCACCGCCAGGCCCCATCACCAAATTTTTTAACAACCTTTTATCTTTAAGGTCTTAAGACCAAATTTAAAGTCGATCACATGAAATCTCTAGGAGTTTGTTAAAGTAAGACACGTGGAATTGGGCAAAAACTTTGAACTTTCTATTTGCAAATATATATGCACACTTTTGTATGTAGAAACAAGCATGCCAGCTAATCTGAAAAATCTAACATGTAAGCTACTGGATAAAGAGTTTATACTGAAAATACAGAGTTGTTTTTATCATTTTTACTATCATTACGTGCTCATATACAGAAGTGCCAGGTGTGTGCACAAACATAATATGCCTTCCTGTATTTTTCTCCACAGAAAACTAGCATTCTTAAAAAAAAAAGGAAAAATGAATCAAAGAGACTTACCTTCATTCATATTGTCTTATCTTGTTGATAAGTGCAGTAGAAAGTTTTTTCCTGAATAGAAATAAAATGAAAGAGAATCCGTGAGTTACCAAGCAGTCATTATGGATAAGCAAGATTCTGTTATTTCATTACATACCTGGTGTAGAAACCCTATCGATCTGTGTCTGATGTGTGTGTTCAGTGTATTTATGAGGAGGTGTATGAGGTGACAGATGTGGGTGTGTTAGTGCTGCTGTGTTCTGAAATGTGATTGTTTGATAGTTACAGAACAGGTTAGACTTGGGTTTGGCCCTAGAAAACAAGTTTTTTCTCTCTGAGAATCTAGTTCCACCTCAAAATTAAGACATTTTCACAAACACTTTAGAGCAGGGGTGTAACCTAAGAGGAACCAAATCGGCCCAATTTTACAGGCCAGCTTTTTGTCTACTCTGAATCATCAAACCTGTTCCCCATTTTGCACAACTAAAGTGCCAATAATCGTGAACGTAAACTAAATTAAAGTAAACAAATCCTTGCAAAAACAACTAAGTTGAATTTTCCAATCCTAACTAAAATCATGAGCATACAAATGCTAAGCGTACTGGCTTGTTTTTTATTATTAAATCCTGTATTCAGCAAAAGCTGCACACATTGTGAGCTACCAATTCCAGGTATTAGTCTCACATGTATGAGATAATTTGTTATTGATGCATTTATTTAGTTATGCCTCATGCAAACAGGTTCTGCAGGATGCAGCAGGCCTATCTTGCAGGATATAGAGTGGCAGCATTATTGCGGCACAAACGCAAATGTTGAATCTCAACTAAACACTTGCATTACAAAACCAAATCATCACTGAGTAGCAGTGGTGGAAGTATTGAGATTGTTTACATAAGTATCATCAAAAAAAAAAAATATATACTCCATTACAAGTAGAATTCCTGCATGTGTGGCAGCCTCGGCCACAGTGTGTGAATGGTTCCTGTACTATGTAAAAGCGCTTTGAGTAGTCGTTGAGACTGGAAAAGTGCAATTTACATTGTGTTTGTAACATCCTAATGGTTGGCTAGTTGTGTTGGAGTTGACTTTTTGTACTGTTGGGAAGTTCACTTATAATCATGCATTATCTTTTATAAGCTGATCATATTTTACATTGTTTATATGTATTGTATTGTATTATATTTATATTATATATATATGTATTGTTTATATTTTTATTTTTGTTTATATTGTTTATGTACATATTGTTCATTTAAAGAAAAAATCTAATAAAAAGTACATTATTTGCCTCTACAATGTAGTTCATTACAAGTAAAGTAGTATAGAATAAAAACAGTCAAGGACAAGCATCTCAAAATTGCACTTAAATAGTACACATGGGAGGAGGAAACCTCACCAGTCATAAATTTAAAAGCAGTCACACATGGGTGTGACTGCTTTTAAATTGCTTGTACAAATGTTGTTGTTTGTAACCACCAGTTCAAATGGCAACAGTAATAACATTGTCACTGGCTGTCTGGGTTTTTACAACAGGTACACAGATCACAGCTCTAGGACACACACTAGAGGACAGGCCACCTTGTCTGTCCAGGTGAGTTTTGAAGTTGACACCCAAATCATTATAACCTGAAATGAACTTTTGTTTTCTGAGCTGCAGACGTGTCCAAACATTTTCTATTCTCATATTTTCATCTAGCTCTGTCTCATGTCATAGCTGAAAGAAAATAGGCGCATCTGAACATGCTCCAACTGGAATGTTTGTAGTGCATACCTTACTTACACGCAAATAACCTCACCTGTAAAACATTGTGACAGTTATAGTATGTGGAGCATCTGTTTTAAAGCTGCAACATCTCTCATAATGTAGATTATTACACCTTTGTGACTGTTGATAATCATTTGTCAATAAATCAGGTGATGAAAAAACAACAGAAAAACATGGAAACCAGACACGAGTAAATAAAGCCTGAATGAGTCTGTTGATCATTACTATTTGCTCCACTGGTGCTAGCAAAACAAGTTTTTATTTTATTGATCCAGATTTTTATTCTACCATCAAACATATGTACTGTTTATTATTCTAATTCATCTCCAGTTGTTTTGAATTAAAAGAATAAATATGGAATATTTATTTTATAATATTACAATCACTGGCTGGTGGTGGTATCAAATTTAGCAAAAACACATGAGAGTGCTATCAATCTTCTCATCTAAACCTAGACAGTAATGCAGATAAGCAAACTCTCCAAAATATCAAACCATTCCTTAAAAGTAGTTTTTGACTACAAATTTGAGAATAAAGCAAAAAGCACCTTAAGGCCCCTATTATGTAATTTAATGTTGTGCTTTATTGTGTTTCCAAAACCTGATGGGCCGATTGTCATGATATTTGCTGAGCACACTCCCCAAAAGGTAAACAGGAAGTTATCATTACATTTTTGCACATTCTTCCTCCCAAACCCTTTTGGAATTGTCTGTCTTCTTGCACCACCCTCTGAATAATTTGCCACACTTTATAAAATCTCACCCTGGTTTAGTTTAAACTTTTAAATTTTAAATGGTTTTTGTGAAAGCTTCACAATAAGCCCAGTGTAATATTCCAATAAATTCCATAAGGAAACCTTAGGAAGTGTCTGGTAGTTTCTGATGGCTTTGGATCTTTTTCTATTCTTGTTTATAACATCACTATAATATTTTAAAATGTTCCTATATGTTTCTGTCATTGAGTATTGAGTAGCAGTATATTTCCTGATATAGCCACATACCAGTGAGTTAATGCTATGTTTGATCATGTTGTTTCAGTATGATATTGGTTAAGTCGGGGTTGATTGATTTGTATAGTAGCCTATCAAACAGACTGTAATTGCATTTTATTTCACCAACTCAGTCTGTTCGTCCTATGCAGAGGTTCTACATATTTGTTTGCCACATGAAGTTGTCATAGCTGAAATATTCACAACAAACCCACATCATTATATTCCTCAGCAAAACAATGCCCTGCATAGATATCAATCAGTTAGCTATGCGTGTTTACCACCCTCAAATTATAGAGACAAGTTCCTATGCATCCTTTTGGATAAATGTGTTGAAGTTAGAGTCTGCCACTGATTTTGATTCATATGAATAAACGAACCAGTCTTGCCTTTTTCTGGATTAGTTTATTAAAGATTATGTATTTAATTCTTTACAATCATTATTACAGAATGTTGATTCAAGGAGTTCTTCATCATTTAGCAGGACCATGACCATGACCTCCTTTCTTTTCTTCTGGTTTAGCTGGTCCACCCTTTCCATGATCTTTTCCATGGTCTTTTCCATGGTCTTTTCCATGGTCTTTTCCATGTTCTCCCCCCTGTAAACAATGATAAGATTGATACCTCATGTCTAAAAACACAGAGAGATAAATCACTACATAGTTTTAATTCAAAACAGTTGTAAAAATCTTACCTTTCCACACTTTCCTTTTCCATCCTGTAAAAGAAAATTGGGAAATTAATTTAATTAAGTGCTACAAAGTCAGTGAAGCAGCCAGTGGGACAATCCAGAATAAGGCACACATTAGGAAGATGAAAGATGTCTTACTCCGTCTGCGTCACATCCTTTCACCTCGGGCCCTTTTACAACCTGGGAGTGAGAAACAGGTTTTTAAGTACACATTTTTATGCTTATAGTCACAAACCTAAAACACTTTAGGGAAACAAACTTACCTTTTTGTCACCTGTGATGGAAAAACAAAAAAATGAATTAGAGTACAAATTATATTTTAGCACAGACAACTCTTCAAAAGCATTCTTAAAATCTTTAACAATTACTCAAAGAGACCCACTCATTTTGGCTTGTCTTGGTAAGGAGTGCAGTAAAAAGTATTTTCCTAGGAAAAAAATGAAAGGCAGGAGATTCAATAAGTGACCTTGCAGTCATTACAAATAAGCAAAAATGCTGCTGTTCCATTACATACCTGGAGTAGAAATCCAAATGATCCGTGTCTGATCTGTGTGTTCTGTCTGTATTTATAAGGGGTCGAGGAGACAAATGTGGGTGTGTTAGAGCTGCGCGAAAGTCTCATGTTCTGAAATGGGATTGTTTGATGGTTGCAGTCAAGATTTGGGTTTGGCCTGGAAAATAACTGACTGTGTTTGTGACTGACAGTTACACGTCAAAACATGAAATGTAGGCTCTTCACAGACACCGGGGCGTATCCAGAGAGATGAAACTGGCGCAGACCAGACACTACAGGCTAGCTCTGGTTCTACTCTGAATTATCAAACTTGTTCTCCTTCATGCACAACTGTCTTTTGTTTGCTAAATAGTGTATGTTGTAGGGGAAACATAACATTCTGCCTGGATTACATTTTGTGTCAGTTTCATATTTTAACATTTGGTGTATTTTGCTGATTAATCATTGTGGACATACCAAGTGTTTAACATACGTCCCAATTGTCACTAAATAGTAAACTTAATTTATTGAAATGGAAACTGCCAGTTCCTGCAGGTGTTTTTGCACTTCCATTCCTCAGATGCAGGGTTACATTTTATTGCACGTCACAGGCACATGCTGACATACTGGTCTGTTTTAAAGCTGAGGTAGGCGGTTTATTTTTGGAGTTGTTGGGTAAAACTTCCTTATTAATCTTTCAACATATTGTAATTAAGGTGGTCTGAGAGAAAACTAGACTTCTGGATCTCCTCCTTGGCTCTGTTTTCAGGTTTGAGAAAATCTAGCCCATGAAGGGAGACTTTGGCCATTCACCGGTCATTTTAGAATGAAAGTTTGTTCCTATTGGCTTTTGACCAATGCAGATCCGTTCAGTTAAAGTAACTGCAGCTAAAGGCTTAAATCTGCAGCTAATTAGATAGATAGATAGATAGATAGATAGATAGATAGATAGATAGATAGATAGATAGATAGATAGATAGATAGATAGATAGATATTGATCCCAAAACAATGGGAAATTATGGTGTTACAGCAGCAAACATACATCAGTCACACAGCACAGCATATAAGAATATACATTCATACAATATACATGAAATAATAATAATAGGAATAAAAATATAAGAACAAATGTTTGAATATATACAGGATGGGAAAACAAAATGTGCAACTGCTTAAATAGTATGCTAAAATGTAAATAAACCAATTGTGCAAGTTGCCCTTAGTGCAGTGTTGTGGAGTATCAGGATCTTATCTAGCACCCATTGAAGACGTGTTAAAGAGTTTTATTGCCTGTGGTAGGAATGATTTCCTGTAGCGGTCCATGCGACATCGAAGCTGTTGGAGCCTCTTCTTAGAGAAGCTGCTCCTCTGTTGGACCAGTGTGGGGTGGAGAGGGTGATCGGGGTTATCCATGATAGAGAACAGTTTGTTCAGTCACCTCCTCTCCACCACAGCTTCACATGTCCTGTTTGCAGCCGATCACGGCGCAAGCCTTCCTGATCAGTTTGTTCAGTCTGTTTGTGTCGCTGGCTCCGATGCTGCTGTCCCGGCAGATGGCGGAAGAGAACAGATAGACTGGCCACAATAGGCTGGTAGAACATCTCCAACATCCTGCTGCAGACGTTGAAGGATCTCAGCTTCCTCAGGAAATAGAGTCTGCTCATCCCCTTTGTAAACAGCAGTGCTGTTGATGTTGACACCCAGGTATCTGTACTCTTCCACCATGTCCACGTCTCTTCCCAGGATGCAAACGGGCTGCGGAGCCGCTCCCTTCCTCCTGAAGTCAAGCACCATCTTTCTGGTCTTATCCACGTTCAGCAGCAGGTGATTCTTACTAGACCACTCCACAAAGTCATCCACCAGCGCTCTCTCCCTCCTGTCCATCCCTTATACACCCAACAACTGCAGAGTCATCAGAAAACTTCTGCAGGTGACACGACTTTGAGTTGTACTGGAAGTCTGTGATGTACAAGGTGAACAGAACAGGAGGCAGCACAGTCCCTGTGGGGCCCCGTACCACTCACCACCACATCAGACAGAACACGGTCCAGACGGACAAACTGTGGTCTGTCTGTCAGGTAGTCCGTGATCCAGGAGACTATGGACACACTGACACCCCTCACCCGCAGCTTCTCACCTAGTAGCAGAGGCTGGATGGTGTTGAATGCACTGGAGAAATAAAAAAATGTGATTCTCACAGTGCCGCCACCGCCATTCAAGTGTAAATGAGCTTCTGCAGAAGATAGATGACAGCGTCATCCACTCCCAGACAAGGCTGGTAGGCAAACTGCAGAGTATCCAGAGAAGAACTCACCTGCAGCCTCAGGTAGGCCAAGACCAGCCTCTCCAGCACCTTCATCACATGGGATGTGAGAGCCACTGGGCGGTAGTCCGTAAGGCCAGATGGAGGACAAGGCAGGACGTCTTCCATAGCAGCCGCACCCTCTGCATGCTCAGGCTCAGGTTGAAGAGGTACTGGAGAACACCAGACAGCTGACTGGCGCAGGTCTTCAGGACCCTGGGGCTAATGCCATCTGGGACAACAGCCTTGCGCTGGTGAAGCCTCTCCAGCTGTCTCTTCACCTGGCCAGGTGTGTATGTAAAGCAAGGGGGTGCTTGAAGTGTTAGTGGGGGGAGAGGAAATGTGCTGTAGTGGTGGGGGGCGTGGGCTGACTGCAGGAGCGCTAACTATAGGGGAGTGAGGAGGGAGGTGTGGGAACAAAAGGGGGGGAGGAGGCAATGAGGGGGTGTAAGGGTTTGGTGGAGTGGTAGAGGAGGCAGACACACACACACACAGTCATAATTCAAGGCTAAACTATTAAAGAGGATACTTTATTGTGATCAATCTACATACAGTACGTATTAAAAACGAAGTTGTGTAAAAATGTAGTCCAGTTTATTTTCCAGGGAGCAGACATTCACTGTGAAAACAACTGGGGTCGTGTTTACATTTCTCTCACAAAGCCTCAACGTCTCTTTGTTTGGATAACAGCATTAGCCTGCTTTACTAGGACCAGAGGCCGCAGGATGGCACCGTCTACTGCAGCCATTCAAAGACGCCAGAGATGGTGTGAGAGGAAACGTAAACATGCCCAGTAATTAAGGTTTCTGCTAACCGGAGCTCACGGCGGATTCAAGTTCATGTTTCTGTAGCTAGCTAGAGCCTCAAATTACAGTATGTCATCTCATTGGTCTTTACAAGGAAAAAAATATCTAATTATAGAATTGCCACTTTGTGATGGCACTGAATGACTACTACTTATAGGGCCTATGCCTGAGCTCGGCTGGCCAGAGATGGGAGAGGGAATGCTCCAGGAAGAGATCTCACTTTACTTTAAATCTTGGTGTTGTTTTGTTTTCTACCTTCTACAGCTTTAAGGGATATTTTTTATATGAAGAAATGATCTCTCAAGTGCCAAGTTAAAGCAAACAAGTCCTTGCAGGAACAAAAACATCAAGTTGAATATGTTCTAACTAAGATCATTAGCATACATATGCTGAACATACAGGCTTGTTTATATTAAATCCTGTATTCAGCAAAAGCTGCATACACTGTAAGCTACCAATTTCAGGTATTATTCTCACATATTCCAAGTATAAAAGCTATGTTATTGACGCATTTATTTAATTATGCCTCATGCAAACAGGTTCTGGAGGGTGCGACAGGCCTACCTTGCAGGATATAGAGTGGCAGCATTATTGCGGCACAAAAACAAATGTTGAATCTCAACAAAACACTTACATTACAAAACCAAATTCTTGCTGATTGAGCAATGGTGGAATTATTGAGATCGTTATAATCAAGTAAAATAAGCAATTCCTCACTATACAAATACTTTTTATAAATTACAAGTAGAATTCCTGCATTTGTGTTTTTATAGTTTTACCTTAGGTCACAAATTATATCAGCAAAAGTTCAAGTGTGCATTGGCTGTCAGACTGGCCCCTGTCTAAGCATCAAATTATTAGATTATTCTTACTGATGCATATGTACAGTATGTAACATTTTAATGTTTTGTTAGTTGAGTTGGAGTTGACTTTAACTCCTTTTTATACTGTTGGGAAGTTCACCTATAATCATGCATCATATTACATGAACAATGTTGTTTTCCAAAGAAAAGTGTACTAAAAAGTAAAGTATTTGCTTCTAAAATTTAGTTGAGTAGAAGTAAAATAGCATGGAATAAAGTACAAGTGTTTTGAAATTGTACTTTATTGCTTATGGAAGAAGAAACTCAACCAATCATAAATACAAAAGCACTAACGCCCATGATTGTGGTAACCCTTACACTGTTGGCATTCATAAAAAATTAGATATAAGCGTCACATGAGGTAATCCAGAAGTAGGTCACTAGAGGACAGGTAATTCCAGGTGAATTTTGCAGTTTTGCAGTTGACACCCAAATCATTATGACCTGAAGTATTTTCTTTTCTAGCACTTTGCACTAACTGAAGTTTGCCATAAATAGGCACATTATTGTGGCTCAGGTTTATGAAAGGCTGATCTCATTTTCATTGAACATGCTCAAACTTGAATGTTTTTAGCGCATACCTTAATTATATGCAAATAACCTCACCTGTAAAACATTGTGAAATCATATTATTTGGAGCATCTGTTTTAAAGCTGCAACATCTCTCATACTCTCTCGTACCATATGCACCTATATGGCTTTTGATAATCATTTGTCAATAAATCAGGTGATGAAAAATAAAAACGTGGAAAACAGACCAGACGTTTGGAAACCAAAATAAAACCTGAATGAATCTGCTGATCATTACTATTCACTCCACTGCCAGTTCTGCTAGCAAAACAAGCTATTCTTTCTAGTCAAGACAATTATGATCAACTTCCAATGATCCAGATTTTTACTCCACCATAAAATATATGTTCTGTTTATATGATGCTGCAACATGGCTAAGTTTACAGTGAGCAGGAGCCCCTGGTGATGAGGAAACCTCACAGGTTATTGATAAGTGAAGTGAAGAAAAACACTCATCCAATGACTCAAAAGTCATTGAAAAAAAAATTCAGATTAGATAAAACAATGACTTTATTTTACAATGCAAATGCGGTTTATTCATATTATATTATATTACACTATATTATATTATATTATATTATAACGGGGTAATTTTTGTTCATTTTGTTTTTGTTCATTCCATTTAAATTTGTATTCATTTGTTCAATTGTATATTCTTTTTATTGCATTATTGTTTAATTTATTATAATTAATGTCCAGTATATTTGACTTAAAAGAATAAATGTGGAATATTTATTATATAATATGATTTTTTTACGACCTCAGCCGCCATGATATGGGCCTGTCCTTTCCGTGTTGCAGGCATGGATGTAATAAGAGAACGGTTGCAGGCTGCAGGCTCCAGATGATTTGGCTCCATCTACTGGACCGGGTGTGAAACTGCAGCCTGCTGCTTCTACTGTTAGTTTGATAGAGAATCCAATAGAATGCCTCATTGTCATTATACACAAGTGCAGTAGCCTACTACTGTGCAATGAGATTGAAGATGACGTTAAACCTAGCTGATGTGGAGGTCAGGACAATTTTACTTTGATGTCTCGATTATCTATCCAGAGAAACAATTTATGATTTTTTTCTAATATTCAAGTTGTGTCTTCCCTACATTATTTAGCCGCAGTGTTGTCCTCAAAGCTAAGCAATCATTAGCATCAATAATGCTAGGTGTGAATGAGTGTCTGTCATGTTTTAATCCCCGATATAGACTGGCAACCTATAAGGAAATGTAGACATTGGTGTTATGGTAAAGGAAAAATAGTAGAATTAACTACATTATGAGGCAAAATTAATTTGTGTGAAGGTTAACATTATTTTTTGTCATGCTAGCAGCATATCTTTGGTCAGTTGGTCGGGCCACTATTTTGGACCAGACTGAAATTCCTCAACAAAAACTTTAAATATGCATGACATTTTAAAAAACATTTTTTTTTTTTTTTAGACATTCATGGTTTCTACACGATGTATCTTGATGACTTTGTGGGCCCCTGAATTTTAATCTAGCGCCGTTATCAGGTCAAAATTAACGTTGTCCATTTGGCTATTTTAATTTATGACCAAATACCAGAAACACCCATCAGCCTCAGCTGTGTTTAATGTGCATAGTGCTATTATTCAAATGTTAGCATGCTAACATTCTAAACTGAGATTGTCGGTACACGCCATAGACCGTTAATAGTCTGTGGTACACGCATAGATTGCCCGCACGATCCTGTTTGCGCATGCGCAGATGATAATAGAGACTTACGAGGATTTACGACACTGCACGATCTGTTCCACAGTAGGTGTCACTCCCCGATGTAAGTCCATAGACAGTGTAAGTCAAGCGGAGATTTGAGTCGCGCATGCGTCACTTTGCCACGAGTGAAGATGTGAGTCGCGCATGTGGCACTTTTCGACAAGTAGCATACAAGATGCTAACTAGAGACTTCTGTTATGTCAATACAGTAAAAATGGACCTACTTAACGAAGTTTGTTCACTGCTGGCTACAAGTTAGCAACAAAGGTTCTCACTTAGCGTTTTGAGCGTTGGCAATTGTTGAGTTTAAAAAAGTTAAAATGTCTGAAAGAACCAGGTTTAGGAAAAATGCATTATCTCTGTCCCTCACCTCCCCCCTCATTACCACTGACAGGAAAGGAACACCTTGCCACGCAACAAAAGGTGGCCTACTGTCTCCAGCCCCCTGGGGTCTTAGTCTAGGCTAAGACAATACAATGTTGATTCAACTGTATTGATGATAGAATTTCACATTTAGACGACAGAACCTTTTGTTCTGTCACCACAAACGACCCCCAAAGTGACAGAGTCTACCAGCATTTTAACTCTCATTGGACAGCAAAGGTGCGCTCGGCATGATGTCATGACAACAACGGACCAATGAGAAGGGATTTGAATGCACCAGGTGAAAAGGAGCAGCCCCCGGGTGCACGGCATAAATGAGTGCGATTCATGGATATTCGGGACTGCATTCACGTGACTCCGTCAGGGGGAGCGTGGATCAGTCCGCTGTCAGCTGCAGTGTTATTATGTTTCATGTTGTCTTTGTTATTGTGTATGTCTTTGTCTTATCATCCTCATCACTCTGTTGCATTAAACCTTTTTCTTAAATTTTCAATTCGACCCTCGAGCCTCCTTCCTCAGAGATCCAACAGAACACGACGTTAGTCTGAAAAATTCTAACAGATGGTGACCCCGACGTGATCTCTGAGGAAAAGGACGGACAAATTCAAAAGACTGGATCATGGTGAGTTGCTGAATCTACACATGGGCCCGAAAAATTGAGAGGTGAGCAGAAACCCTGTTTTATCAAAACACTGCGTAGCTTAGGTAGATGTGAGAACATTTAGACGTGTAGATTCAGTAGACATCACCGCCGTAAGTCTGTAAAAGTAATGCCAAACTGAAACTGAAGCAGTGATGAGGATGTGCTTAAGCAATGGTGTGTGTGACTGTTTGTCAAGTAGTGAGTATGATTGAGTTAAGCTTAAAAGCCTGAAAAAGGGTCTCGAGGATCTAAGCGTTTGAGTCGCGTGCACTGTTTTAGAAAGTCCGTTTGAGTCGGCCAGTGAAGCCTGTTGAATCTTAAATTTAAAGTGATCGTGATAGTCGACCTGGTGAACTTGTGTAAATGTTTGATTTACGTGATCGTATTAAGCCGACCTAGTTTAACCTGTTAAATTTAAGATTCGAAGTGATCGTGAAAAAGTCGACCGGGCCACAAGAAAAATTTGTAAAATGTTCATGGAAAAGTTGACCAGGTAAGAACCGTGATAAATTTTAAATAAAAAGACCGAAGGGACGGCGACAGAGTTTTAGTCTCTGTGGGGCACGGAGGAAGAACAAAGTCTCTAGAAGCCAGTCGAATGACTGTGAGGGATCAGGCCTGGTGCGCTTTCTTTGCGGCGACGGCGGAAGTAAGACCCAGAACAGGGTTCATCAGTTGTTTCCTCGTGACCATAGTAAGAATAGGAAATAATTTGATCTATATAGTTGAATTGTGTTAAAGATACACTTAGGAATTGTACAGAGGCGCCTAATGTAAATACATTTAAGTAGTGTAATTTGAGTGTTTTGTGATAAAACGTAGCCTGGTGCAAAGGTTGGCTGTGTTGCTGGGAGCTGGTAGAAGGCGGCTCCAGCTGTGCTGATGATGACTGTAAATAACTCATTGTATGGATATTTGATTTGTTGAATTGGGAACGTGCATGCTCAAGCAGTAGAAACTTGGCTCATAAAGAGGAGAATTAAATTGGAAACAAAGAAATTTGAGTTTTACTCTGCGGCAAAGGGGAGGGGAAAAGATTTTCAATCACATTTTGATCTCTTTTAGAAAATTTTATTTTTAAACACCCCAATAGATTACCTCTGATGAAATTCAACTGTGAGAGTTCAATTTCTGATGAGATTGTGGCATGTTGAAATGCTACACAGAATTGCTGGCTTGATGTTTTGTGAGGAACTGCTGAAAAGTGTGAATGGTTGATGTGAAACAATGTAAAGAGGGATTTGGAGTGCCTCAGAAAATGCATAAATGAGCAGCTAGCAGTTGAAAATTTGTCAAACACTGGACATTAAAATAATTAGTTTCATTTGATTACATCTTCTATTTCATGTTTGGTGTTGTCCTATGGGGACAAAGATTGGAATACATTAGTCTGGTTTAACTTTAAAATCTTTTTTCCTGCTCCCTGATTAAGTGTTAATTTGCTCTTTCAAAACCTCCCTTGTTGTCTCCTGTGTTAATGAAGGACTCCCAAGGAGGGACTGGGGGTTTTCACACCTCGATGCAGACAGATTAAATCATCCATATATATACTCAGACAGTCTTAATAGTGAATGCTCATCAAAGAATCATGGTGACATTCAGCATTGTGTAATGTTCTCAAATGTTTGTAATTGATAAGTGCGTTTGAATTTTGGATTCATCTGTTTTTCTTTTTCCGTTCTCTTTTATTCTTTTGGGTTGGTGTTTTGAGTAACATTGTGTCAGAGTGATTTGATAAAGCTCATTGCAAGTCAAATTAAACATTCCAGTAAAGTCAACTGAAAAGTGGTGGGAATAGTTTGAGCTGCCTTAAGCAACTTGACATTACAAGAAAAGTTCCAGAGAGGAATTATAGCTTATAAGGGTTTTAAATGGACACATTAGTAAATGCATATTTGGCATTTTGACTCAAAGTTGGTTTGTTTTTTGACTTGAAATGATAAATAAGAGGTTTTCCACATTTGAGTTGATTGCATTTATATTCATTCTGAAATTTGTTTTTCATGACTTTTGTTTGAGTTTATTCTTTCTTTCACTCAACCTTTTGATTTTCTGTAGGGGTGGGGATGCACGTTTTTAGTCAAGACGGTAGCTTTTCTGCTGTTGTTTCTCTTTGGTTTGATTTTTATTTTTTCTCCCTAGTTTGTAAAAATGTTTTAAAAAAAAAGTGAGAATGAAAATTTGCTAAACTTCTGTGCTGGCCACACAGAACGTTGAAACAAACTTCTTCTGAGAGTGTTGTGGCACAGAACGTGATACAAGACTGATATTGACATTAATTTGCTCCAAAAATAGCAATCTGTTGGAAAATTTGTCAAAATTTTAAATTGAAAGGATCAATCAGCAGCCCAGCCTCCTTGAGAGATATTGGGAATTTTATATAGTGAAGAATTGCGGTGGTTTTATTCTTTGAATATATGTATTTGGGATTGGTGATATGTACGTATATTTTCAATGGACTGATGATTTTGGATGGGTAATTTCAGATTCTTTTGTGTTTTGGACTGAAGTTTTTGCCCATTGTGTTAAGGACTTTGGAAAACACAGAGATCAAGGAAAGCATTTCTCCCTCCAAGAGAAATGAATGGACAGATCAAAGACAAACTCATATCACAGTTCTTTCCTCCCAGATTGAAACACTAATATGACTTCTGAAAAGCAGAAAGTCTGTCAAAACCATTTATTCACAGGTGAAAGCAGAGACTGATGGCTTCAGCTGTTCAAGAAATCCAGATCCAGGTGGAGCAAGTTTTATTCTGGGTGCTGTTGACTAGGCTACCAGCCCTGCAGTAAAGGACACCCCACACAGCATGGGACCAACAGCCCAGCAGGGGGCCAACAAACATCTGACCAGACGCCGACAGAGAGCTTGGAGCGTCGCTGTTGCTGACTTCCTGTGGTGGCTCCTGACACTGTCAGCAAAGAGGAGGGAGACTGGAGTCCCCTTCCTGATGCGGATTTCTGCTGACCAGATCAACTCCAGGTGCTGGAGTGGAGGCACACCCAGCTGGTCCATCCCAATGTTTCCCAGTTAGACCGCGATGACATCCACACCAGGTGTTGGACGTGAGGGGAGTGTCCTGATTCCATGATGCGTTCCACTCAGGGGCACATTAAGCATAGCGTCATCATCTTTCCTCTTGATGTTTCTGAAACAAACGATGTTTCAGAAAAGGAGGGAAAAGGAAGGTGTTGATAAAAGGAGGGTGCATTCAGTCACCTTTCCATCCAACCGGTAAAGAACCTGAAGATCCAGCAGCGGCAGCTGAACGGGCGCACAAATGTGACATCATGGAAAGCGCCGTGGTCAGCTGCGGTGACATCATGCAGCCTAATGAACCAGAACCGATCTGAGATTTTTTATTTTTTTCCCAAAGACTTTGTTTCCAGATTAGACGAAAGTGAACAAGGAACTTTCAAAAAGCTGGACTTCAAACAGAGTTGAGATTAAGTATAAGGTTAATTGTGCAGATTTGGATTAGAAAGTTACATTTAGTTAGGAGTTTATCTGTTTTCTTCTGATTATACATGTTTATGTTGATATACTATTCTTTTGATTTAGAGATTTTAAGATTTTTTTTTTTTCCTTCCTAGATTTTTTGTTTTTGTTCTCCTTCCTGTTAAATAATTTAAGTTCCCATTGCTTTTTAACCTGGTCAAAGACTTCTAGTATCTTCTGATTTGTTTTTGTTTCAAAAGTTAGTCACTAATCACAGTAATATCAGCTATAGGAGCAACAGTTGTGTTAAAGAACATTGCATTGTTTACAAGAAAAGGAGTCAGATGAGGTCAGAGTCAAAGAAAATGAATTGTTTGTAAAATCATGTTTGTTTCTTACAACTTTTGCAGCTGATGTTTACATTTTTGGTTATATATTTTATGTTCATATAGACAAGACATTGTTTTCAGTTACATTTATAGTATTTTCACACCAAAGGTGTGAAAAAGGAGGGATTGTTGAGTTTAAAAAAGTTAAAATGTCTGAAAGAACCAGGTTTAGGAAAAATGCATTATCTCTGTCCCTCACCTCCCCCCTCATTACCACTGACAGGAAAGGAACACCTTGCCACGCAACAAAAGGTGGCCTACTGTCTCCAGCCCCCTGGGGTCTTAGTCTAGGCTAAGACAATACAATGTTGATTCAACTGTATTGATGATAGAATTTCACATTTACACGACAGAACCTTTTGTTCTGTCACCACAAACGACCCCAAAGTGACAGAGTCTACCAGCATTTTAACTCTCATTGGACAGCAAAGGTGCGCTCGGCATGATGTCATGACAACAACGGACCAATGAGAAGGGATTTGAATGCACCAGGTGAAAAGGAGCAGCCCCCGGGTGCACGGCATAAATGAGTGCGATTCATGGATATTCGGGACTGCATTCACGTGACTCCGTCAGGGGGAGCGTGGATCAGTCCGCTGTCAGCTGCAGTGTTATTATGTTTCATGTTGTCTTTGTTATTGTGTATGTCTTTGTCTTATCATCCTCATCACTCTGTTGCATTAAACCTTTTTCTTAAATTTTCAATTCGACCCTCGAGCCTCCTTCCTCAGAGATCCAACAGAACACGACGTTAGTCTGAAAAATTCTAACACAATCAAACTATCATAGATAGCTACAACGTTTTTGAAATGGTTGTTGTTTGTTATGACAAAAGTTTATTATTTCATGGATTTCACAAATTTCAGTATGCCATGTTGTAAACCGTTTACACTCGACATTGGGGAGTGACATCGACTCTCATTGGGTATGACGCGTAAACCGTTTACATCTGAGCATGCGTGACTCAAATCTGCACTCGACTTATACATAGACAACCGCTACCTGACAGCCTGATTCAGTCTAAAATACTAGGAAAAGCAGGCTCAATCAATCAATCAAAATTTATTTATATAGCACTTTACAACTACCAGCAGGTATCCAAAGTGCTTAACAAAATAAGTAAAATCACAACATACAATAGAAAGAGTGAACAAAGAAATTGTAAATTCAGAAAAAGTACAAAGAAACAAAAGAATGAAATTGTCACACCACTGCTACGTATCAAAAGCCAGACTGAACAGATATGTTTTGAGCTTGGACCTGAAAAGAGTGACATCTGTAACCGTACGTATATCAGGGGTAACTTGTTCCAGAGTCTCAGGGCAGCAACTGCAAAAGCCTGATCACCCCACCGTTTATACCTGGACCTTGGGACTTCTAAAACCAACTGATTTGAAGACCGCAATGACCGGTTGTTCTCCCGTACAGTTAAAATTTCAGACAGATACTCTGGGGCGAGACCATTTAAAGCTTTAAAAACAAACAATAAAATCTTAAACTCTATTCTAAAACGCACCGGGAGCCAATGCAGGGTGTAGAGAACGGGAGTGATGTGTGCACGTCTAGATGTATTTGTTAAAAAGCGAGCAGCAGCATTTTGAACAAGCTGAAGACGTGAGATGGAGGTCTGGTTCAGTCCAACATAGAGGGCATTACAGTAGTCCAACCTTGAACTGATAAAAGCATGAATGGCCTTTTCTAGGTCGTGCCTGCTCAGAAAGGGCTTAATTTTAGCCAGCAGGCGAAGCTGGAAAAAGCTCATTTTAACCACATTACTAATCTGTTTATCAAATTTCATGCAGCAATCGAAAGTAACCCCCAAGTTTTTGACAACAGATCTCGTACAAGATGTCAGAGCTCCCAAACTCAAAGCTGGCCCATTCTGCATGCCTGGAGTACTGAAAATAATACACTCTGTTTTACTATCATTCAAATTAAGAAAGTTGTCTGAAAGCCACAACTTAATATCAGCGATACAGCTTAGCAGGGAGTTTAGTGAAACACTGTCATTTGCTTTTATAGGCAAATAGATTTGCAAATCGTCTGCGTAACAATGAAATGACAGGTTGTGTTTCCTATAATCGCCCTAAAGGCAGCATATATAAAGAAAACAGAATAGGGCCAAGAATGGATCCCTGTGGTACCCCACAAGAGAGAGGAGCAACTGACGAGGAGAGGTCACCAATCATAACAGAAAAGCTCCTATTTGACAGATAGGAGCTGAACCATTTGAGTGCCAAACCTCTGATGCCTACGCAATTCTCAAGGCGTGAGAGGAGGACTGCATGGTCCACTGTATCAAACGCCGCTGTGAGGTCCAAAAGGACTAAAACAGTAGGATTCCCGGCATCTACAGACAAGGCAATATCATTATGTACACTCAACAGTGCAGACTCAGTGCTGTGACGTGATCTAAAACCAGATTGAAATTTTTCAAAAACACAGTTCAATTGTAAAAAGACTTGTAACTGTATAAAAACAATTTTTTCTAAAACCTTTGAAACCGCTACCGCTAAATTGAGACTTTACATTAATAATAAAGACAAGCAGGATTGGCAACCCACTCACTAACAAAACAGAGTGTAAATTGTAATTTCCCCACTGGGAAACAGTAATTAAATTAACTTAAACTTCTCTCCAAATGTTGGAACTTAGGAACTTAGTTCACCATTTAGGGCAATATTTTCCAGGTATTACAACATCAAACACAACCTTTTTTTTTTTTTAAAACATTTCTTACATTAATTCTAAAATAGCTCAAATTCTTGCAGGCTAGAATATTGTGTAAAGAGCTTTGCTCATTAGCAGGATTGATCCATGTAGAATGTAAACTATGTGGACTTTGCTAAAAATGTAGCTTAGACTGGTAACTTTCAAAGATGTGTTTGTTTCCATAATGCAGAGCACTGACGCTGAGTCTCAAGAGACTGACTTCAATGCTGCTCATTCTCTCCTTGTGACATTTGTCTGCCAGTCTGCCTGTTTGCTGCATGTCATTAGCTCTCAGACTTGGCAAAGGCAGCTTGCCATGCATGAGGAATTGTGGGAAATTTGGCAGGCATCTCCCCATTCCCCACCACACACACACACACACACACACACACACACACACACACACACACACACACACACACACACACACACACACACACACACACTCTTTGGAAACTTCTTTAGTACTCTAAACATGTAGTCTGGAGCTCGCTGGAGACGCAGCTGTTGCATCCACAGTGGGATCAAACAACACACGCATCTCATTTGTGATGTCTTGATTATATGTAGCCATATTAAGATGTGAATGAGGGCCTCATCAGAATGGGAAGAAGCTGTTCCTTATTTTTATTGAATTATTAACAAGTAGTATCACAATACAGTAATATATGGGATGTATGCAGTACAGTTAATATGTTAAATCCCTCCACCATCAACCCCTATCAGTATCCCCACTGTCCCAAAAAAGGAGAGTATGTAAAATATGCGTCAAATGTTAAAAATGGTGGTTCTTAATAAACCCTGTCTGGTGATATGACAGCTGGAAAGGCATCCTCTAGCTGGCTGGCCAATATCTTAGCCAATTGTTCCACAGTGACATTCTCCTGTAGGAGGCGCATGCAGGGGATCTTTTCCATTTTTAATCAACAAGGCGATAAAGGCTTCATTTAGCATTCGTGGCAGAGCTCCAGTCAAAAGAGACTCTGAAACTTAGTGAGTGTAGAGTTACGTGGAAAAGGTCTTGTAGAAACATTATTTTGGACGTGTAGCCTAGGAGAAAGAAGATAAAAAAAAAAATCAATGATTTATTTTTAAAATCCCCCCTCCTTTTGCTTGTCTGGTGGGGAAACAGGGGCATAACATAAAAGATTTGAACGCACCACACAGAAAATGCACACTACGTTATTAAATATCTACAAACATTCTCTTGTATGGCACCTTTTACACAATAAAATGCAGCTCAAAGTGCTTTACATTATATAATTAAAAACACAATAGAGAAAAGACAACATATATAGAAATGACAACATGCATAAAAAAATAAGTTCATAATATTAGAACAAAAGACAATAAAAACATTAAAAGTTTAAAAAAAGTTTAATAAAAAAAATAATATACCTATAACCCTATGGAAAGAAAAGAGAATTTAATAAACAATCAGATTATGGATATTATAAAACTATAATCATATTGCTTACTCTAGCATTTCAAAACGTAAAAGCAAAAACGTAATATTATTTATATATAAAATGATTTTTAGATTTACTCTGTTTACCAAACATATGTTGACATGTACACAGAAAAAGAAAATAGTGTCAGTTAGGCAATAGTGCTAACGCACTTTATAATTCACTGAGTGTGTGTATGTGTGGCGGGTGACGGTATTTAACTAGCATGCTTTGAGCAGTGGATAAGTGAGGAGGGGATAGAGCAAGTGCTTTAGTGAGGGAGTGAGAGAGCATATGTGCAGGAGGGTGGGAGGGTTGGAGAGAGAGAGAGAGAGAGAGAGAGAGATAGATAGGGGGAAGAGGACAAGTGGATGGGTGCTGTGAAATCCGTCAACAGGGGAGCTCTGCATTTGTCAGACGTCTTGGCTGCTTGCCCAACTTCGCTCATTGTAATCGAGGCATGATCATCGACAGCAGGCAGCCCTCTCTGCTGCCTCGGCTGCCTCGCGCCTGGACCCAGCCCAGCTCTCACCGCTGACATGGAAAGACCTGTGAGTGCCTTCTCTCTCCTTTCCCTCTCCCTTCTCCAGCTCTCTCTCTCTCTCTCTCTCTGGTGTTAGGTTCCCCCTCTTCCTTTTCTGCTCTGTCGCAGATTTAGCTCTGACTACATGCAGCGTTTTAGTTATGTCTCTGGCTCTTTCTCTCCCCTGTTGTAGCTCCTGTAGGTGGCAGGAACACTGGGTGGGGAGGAAGCCTTGGCAGCTTTCTCTCTGCAGGGCCCCCACCACCCCTCCCTTTCGCCTGCTTGTCCAGGCATGGGTCCTGTCCGCTGGCAGACCCACAACGGCTCTGTGTGTTTTATGGTGGTGTGTGTATGGGTGCACGTTAGTCTTGCTGCTGCACAATCACAGAACTGGCTGGCCGAACCCAGAGGGTTACCGTCGTCACACAGTGTCCCCCGCTTTGGTTTGTTGAGGCCGGTGTTCACTTCAGTCTCCGCCATTGGCCTTGCTGAGATTCAGATTTGGCTCTCCCTTGCGCCTATTCTTGGTGGTATGTCCTCATGGTCTGTTGTGTTTGGATACCCTGACAACTAGAAGCTGTGAGGTGACCAGTTTCAAGCCAGCTACTTCTCTGAGTGAGTCCCAACTTTTCTAATGCTCACTGTGTCTTTGCGGGTTTGACAATGCACAACTGCATTCAGGATGTGTAGTTTTTGTTATTTTACTAAGTCTGTGCTGACACTTTACATTTAGTGACAACATCTCATTGGCAGCTATTCTTTGCAGGCGTAACAGTGGCAGCGACGGAAAAAGCACTAAAGAATGTCTTGCAGTCCCCATGTGATGGTCTTTATGCGTTTACTAGCCGTGAGTCATCATTCTGTGAAGGATCCTTGACTCTATTGTCGTCACTGGAGCAACAGTGGAGAATGACTGACCCACTTTTGCACATCTACTTTTTGTCTCTGTCAAGAAGGCCTGACCCCTCCGAATAATGCATACAGAGTGTGAAGAATAGAATACTTCAATATTAATTATGTGTTTTCACAGTTACAAGCAGCAGTGGCAACTTTTCTATTGTTACTTCTTAGCTGTCTTAACAGTCAGTGATGCCAGCATTGATTCAAAGTGGGAAACTTGTTTTAGCAGATTGAGTCAAGAGTTTATTTTCTTTACAATGAGTGTTCATTTAATATTATCAGAGAGCTGTTGTTTGTGTGCTTAATACAACTTTGTGACAATATGAAGAGAAATGCACCCCTCAGGAGAGAGACGGAGGGATGAAAATGGCAACAAACTCATAACTCTAATCTTATCTTTTCAAGGTTTTGGCACATATATGTCTATCACATAACATGTCAATCCCAGAGAATTATTAGTAAAACTTACATTTTGGTTTCTTCTTCAAGCTTCAACCTCAAGCTGAGTGAAGTGAACTGTTTGTTTGAAAATAAAATGTTAGCCTGGAGCATGTTTCTTTGAAACAATACATGTATGAGGTAGGAGCTTCCTTGTGACCATTCCTCGTGCTGGCATTTTATGTACTGGTGTACCAGTTTAAAGGAATACTTTAACATACTGGGAAAAAATCGTTATTCACTTTCTTGCTGAGAGTTAGATGAGAAGATTGATAACACTGTCATGTCTGTATGTTAAAAATGAAGCTACAGCCAGCAACAGGTTAGCTTATCTTAGCACAAAGACTGGAGACAGGGAGTAACAGCTAACCTAGCTCCATCCAAAGGCAACACAATCCACCTACTAGCACCTTTTAAGATCATCATCTTATTGTAAAAATGACAAGTTGTCTGCCGCTGCCTGTTAACTCTATAGTGACAACAAGGCTTCAGAAAGTTACATATGTATGCTAAACCACATGCTGCAGGAGGAGTTCCTTATTCAGTCGTCTGTGAAAGGAACCACACTTTCCCTGCTCACATATGCAGGAAGACTACGCAGACCAGATTGGAGAGGGAATATTAAAGGGAACATTAATGTTGTTGTAGGCTAAAGGACATGAGATCTCTGTGTTGGACATGGTTGATGCCCCCCCCCACCCATTATCATTCTGTAATATCCTAATCTTGCCTCTTCTGAATATCTGTGCACATTTACTCAACTCAGCAGCTCTCTTGCACATGTTTGCAGCTGGTGCAGCACATTAAAGAGAGATTTTCATGAAAGGAAGTGTTAACAAGCACCTAGTTGTTTTGTTTATTTCACACGTCATCATTGCATCGTTAAACACAATTTCAGAAGGTACAATGATCATATGGAAACCCCAAATTAGCTACTAAAAGCTTTTCGGAGGGGGCCCAATAACAATAAACATACAAACATACAAACCAAAAACTCAACTTACCATAGACACACAAAAAACTACAGACAAATGATCCCAGTACAAGTATAGCACTTACGGAATAATCAACAATCCTATGTTATGAGCATTTTTTCTTGAGACTTTTTTAAAGATGAAGACAGAATGCGACAATTTCAAGTTTTCCTCAAGCTTGTTCCAAACCTACAAACTACACTCATCCTCGTACACTTTAACCGTTACTTTAACCGACGACTGATTGGAACAAGCTCACACAATCGGTAGTTTAACCTATGAATGACCTGGAAAATCATGCAGGCATTATGAAAGACATTATATTCGCTAAGCCTCAATAAACCAAGGTGACAAATTAGAGGACGGGTGGGGGGATTGGGCTCAGACCACGTTAATGCCCGTATGATTTCTTTCTGTTGGTGTTCCATGAGACGTAGATTTTCAGTGTGGGGCCTCTTATCGTGTGAGGAGGCATGTCCTGTTGACCGCATTGAGATGTTTAGTATGCCCGCATATGCATTCTCCTGTGTAACCGAGCTACGTAATGAATGCTCCATCTGTGGTGGGTGTGAGGATGTGTTAGTGTTGTGTGTTAACACATTAAAAACCTCTGAAAGCTGGTATGGCATGCAGTATGTGGTCAGATTTGTAATCATTGTTTTATTATTCCTTAATCAGACTTTAGAGGCAAATGTCTTGCATAGCTGCTTGTGTTTAGGTAATATTTAACATTTGGGAACCTTGGCTTCTTTTACTAAATGAAAAAACAGTTAGTTAGTAGTAGTAATTTTTCTCAAACTAAGGTAAAACGAAAAGTTGTTTTTTTTCCACACCTCTACCCTAGACTCAAATATCATAGTAAACTTAATTTTGAAATGTGAGTGTATCTTTTAATTATATCAATGGTTTGATGTGGCTCTTCCTAGACCCCCAGTGACATGATGCCCAAGAGGGATAACGAAAGGGACCTGGAGCTGGACAAGAAGATTGAGGCTCTCCGCAGGAAGAATGAAGCACTAATGAAGAGGCACAAGGTAAGGACAAGTGCTCGCAGGCACAGAGGCTTCTGTGGAGTCCAACATTTCTCTGGTCATCATCATCATGAGGTGTAGATTTGCAAGTCTGCGGCATGTGTGTTTTCTGTGAAAGCCTGATGCTCTTTCAGGCTTCCTGATTAGTCTGTTGTTATCATTGAGTTGCATTTAGGAGGTGGAGGAGGACAGGAAAAGGGCAGAAGAGGAAGGAATGGCGCTGCAGAGCCGCAAGGGCAAAGCTGAGGATTTTACCATCACAATCTGCAAGTCTACCAGTGTGAGTTTCTCAAAATGAAGTGACAGACTTAAGAACTGTAAAAATACTTGACAAACTAATGCCTCAAAGCTGAAAATACTGCCAGCAACACATTGTTGCTTTGAGGCGTTTTCAGTTACAACTCTTTTTGAGGAAAAGATGCTACAAACTATATGAATATTTTATAATATGTTTGTGTCTTTGGGTGGGAGCAGGACAGTCGCGTAGTGGTGACGAAGCCATTCAGCTGTGGTTCACCAGCTGGGAAAGGACAGCAGGATTCCGGGCCCGATATGGGGGGAGAAGGCCCTCTGCAGGGTGCTGGCCAAGGCCACAGGAAGCAACTAATGGTCACCATGACTGGCAAAAAGGTAAATACACTGAAGAGACAATTTCCAAATATAGGAGACCCCAACACCCTTGTAGTTTTACTGCAATAAATGAAAGAATAACAAAAAACAATTCCTCATTTAGGTCAATAAGTACTGTGATGATGGCTGGGGTCGTCACATTACACCAAGCTGAAAGACAGGTTTTTAGGAAGAGCACAAGTACGATAGCAGGAGCACTTAAAAAATTGATGTGTAATGTAGACTTTATGATGCATATGGAAAAGTGTGTCCTCCTAGTAAAGATGGGACAGGCAACAGACACAGTTTGAGGATACTGAATTGAAAAAAATTATGGTTATTATATAATATGATCTATTAACAAGACCTGCATATATATCAGAACCATGGTTAAAGCTTTGAAGGCACTGTGAGAAAATGTTCAACTCACAACAAACTGTTTGGTAAAGTCAGAGCTTTTGTAGTTGAGATTACTGTATGTATATCTGCTACTCAGCAGGTGCTTTGCATCATTTACATAAGGTTTACTTAAAGTGCTCATCTTATGCTTTTTGGCTTTTTCCCGTTCCTTAATTGTGTTATATATCTTTTTTGTGCACACTATAGGTTTACAAAGGAAAAAAGTCCAAAGTCCACCCCAAAGAAACTTACAATCTTCCAGAGTAAACACTGTTCACAGACTGTTCCAAACAGCTCTATTGTAGTCCAGCCTTTCATTCTGTGACAAACATGCGTCACTTTGTAACACACGTTATAATGCTTGCCTAGCTGCTAGCATGGCACTCTCTCATACTCTGCAACTGACAAGCTAGCAGTATAGGTACAGAAGTGAGATGCCTCACTCGGTAGCTAAAACAGAGAGTACACAGGGTGAAAAGAGGAGCTGCAGCAATGTGCAATACAAATAATATATGTTGTGTTCTGAACATTAAACCACATAAACCTATTCTAGTACAACCTCTAAATACAATTGTAACCCTGAAAATGAGCATAATATAAGAACTTTAATATTTTTATGGTTTTTAATTAACAGTGCACTCTTCAGTGCTTGAATAATCAAAGCATGTTAAGATTTCTGTTGCTGCGTTTACACCTCGTGCCTACAATACTCCAGCGTTTCGGACTAAAACGGAGACATTTGGAAACACTGCTGCTTTAGTTGCTTTGTAGTGTGCACAAGCACAAACAAATACCTTTGGAAACGACGATGCACGTAAGTCAGTTAAATTGGTTAGGTAGGTTTACACACCTTTGAGTAAGAGTTCCACCTTGTCGCATGTGCCGAGTGTATGCAAGTGATCATGTGATATGCATTCTAAGACACCTCTTTGGTAGCTTGGTCCTGCTGACGGGCCGTTTTCTCCATTTTAGGAGAAAACGTTTTCTTCACTCATAAATTGCAAGCATTAAATCTTCATAAACACGCTCATGCAGCACATCATTAGAAAGCTTAAAGTCTCATGATTCCATTACGCCCACACACAAAGCATAAGGTGACTTACAGCGGTTATAATCATGTTTTGAACTAAAGAAACACAGAAAGATTCTGCGCCGATAGTGTCTAAAGTCGAGCGTGCGTCCCTACCTTTCTCCTTGTGTCTTTATTCACAGCGGTGAAAGATCGCTATAAACTTTTTTTTCCTACATAGCCAACAGAATAAGTAGGCTAAATCCAATCCTTTTAATCCAAAACGAGCTGGTCCCCTCATAATCTTGTAGATTCTGGCCGAGTTTCCTCGTAAACAAAGCTGAAAAGTCCATCATTTGGATTTTGATTGCTCCTGCCGTCTGCCCAGAGAATGCTACACTGTATCTTTGAATTCAGTCGGATTGTGTGACGTCACAGTTTTCGATTGACAGGTCGTATCAGCCAATCCGTCTACTGAAACCTGAGTTATCCCTTATGGAAGCCAATCAAGTCGCAGGATTTACAGAGGGCAAAAGTGGGAAATATTGACAGCTATTCAAACCAGTTAGAACCAAATGCTATGAAACCAGCCTCCCTGTGTAGCCGATAAAAAGACGAGTTGATTGATACCAAACATGACCAGAACATTTTAACCCTGTGATGGCTCCAGCTGTGTCAAAGCAAAAATAAGGCCTTAGTTATTGCATTTCACCATTTAATCAATTTATAATTATTTATTTCTATAAATTTATGCATGTAGTTATTTCAGATATGCGTGTGAGTGATGTGGATGTGTTTTTTTATTTGAGAAGTTTTGTATTTTGCTTTTTTTCTGAAAGGAAATAAGAAAAACGCACAGACATATCTGTAGAAATAACTTCATAAAATAGCCATTTTCTGAGTCATTTTCTTCTGGATTTTTTCTGTATTAAGTTGAGACATGTGGCTAGGGTACTATTTTTGCATCTAGCCCATGTAATATGCTTACAGTAGTGTTTTTTAAATTATTTTACAGATGATTTACTTGGACGGAAATAGAAATTCTCTATTCTAACCTCTTTAGCTCTGTGTCAGTAAGGCCTAGTGTCACACTGACACTAGAAACAAAAAATTGAGAGTATACACTTCCCAATGACCTCAGGATCATCCCAGAGGGCCAAAGTATGGATTACTTTTTTTGGGGTAAAAATTTAGGCGAGAAAAGCATGTATTTTCAAGAGATTTTCAAGAGGTTTTAATATTGATGGAAAATAGTTCTGTTACTGGAGATAATATTCCTGTGTGGATGGATATTGTCTTTGTCTCAAAAATGCTGCTTAAAAATGAAAATAGAGTAGTGAAGAGTAGATGTAGCCTTAGTACCACAACTTTCTAATGAATCTACAGTATTTACTCATGGTGTAGTTAACAAAATAGGCTAAATATGCCTGTTTCCTGCTCAACCAAGCTGTGAATGTAGTCCGTGAGACTACAGTCAGGCTAGAAGCTTTGTGAGCCACAACAATGCTTTGAGCTAATAACATCGGCAAGATAACATGCTCACAATATCAATGCTAAAATACTGCTGTTTATCAAATAATAATCACCGTGTTAAACATCTTAGTTTAGTGTGTTAGCATGCTAACATTAACTAAAAAACAGTAAAAACAAATAACTGAGGCTGAGGGGAATATCATTAGTTTAGCAGGTAATTGATCATTAACCAATGTATTGGGTATCACCAAAGTCATTGGAATACAGTCTTTTTTTTTTAACCTTTATCTAACCAGGAAAGTCCCGTTGAGGTTAAAAACCTCTTTTTCAAGGGAGTCCTGGCCAAGAGACAGGCAAGAACACAATCAATTACATTTATAAAAGTTATACAACACAGATAATTAAAAACATTTACAATGTAAACAGGTCATTTCAGGTCCTCTCAATCTGGATTTACTTTAAGGAAATAAGTTTAGGTAATTTCAAGTCTTTTTGCAAAGAGTTCCATGCAGAAGGAGCGGAGTAGACAATTCTCTCTGAGCACCATTGATATTTATACCACATTTAATGGCAATGGATCCAGTAGTTGTTGAGATATTTCATTTTGGTGTACTGAAGTGTGGTGGGCTGACTGGCAGACTGTCATAGCTACCCAAGGAGACACACCAGTAGCACGGCTAAAAATGTGCAGCTGTGTGAGGTACAACATGTAATCCTGTTCAATCAGAGAGCTGCTAGATTAAAGTTTAGGTTTGTGCTAGAGCTATCAAAACACTCTGTCTATGAATGTGTGTGTACAGAGGCAGAGGTAAATGTTTTTTGCACATGAATGATTGTTATTTATTGCATATTAATAATGCAAACCCTCAAATGAATCATTCTTGTGCACATTTCGGACATGATAAGGACCGGCACATGCATACAGTTATGATACCCTGATACCCTGATATGAATACCTGTCTCTCCAGGGTAAGAGGGTGGTGAGTGAGAGGCCAGAGAAGAGGCCAGGCCCTGCGGACATCAAAAACCCTACAGATGACAGACAGGCAAGGCGTGTGGAGTCCGTGGGGAGGGGGAAACATCCACTTCCCATGACCAAGAGAGACACAGCACCACAGGTCTGAATCAGACATTCTGAACACTCCAGTGATCCTCGCTTCAGCATTTACAACCTGGCATGCATCCTCCAGTCCCTTTCCACTCTCTCATCCCCCTTTGTTCATTCTCTTGTGCTGCTCCGACATGTTTTACATAGATGTCAGACATGTCGGCTAGCCACACCCCTCCAGTGATGGAGCACAATGGTTTGTGGACAGGAGGTGGACTGGGGCTGTTACTGACTGGTGTGGGATTAGCGGAGGGGGGCTACTATAAGTTAAGTAGATGCACTGTAGAACTACATCTTTAACCTTCAAAAAGGCCTGAATGACTGCTTTCAACTTTTTTTGTGTAATCCCACTCAGTTCTGATGGTTATTTATCTTCCTTTCTCCCTCTAAGCTTTTGTTGTATTTTTAGCAAAAGAAAAATCACTCAACGTCAGGGTATAAATGCCTTCAGGCGTATGAAACAGCCTGTGAAGTTCACAGTGTCCCTCTAGGGCCATTAAAAATAGATTGATTGCTTTAATAGTTCTTGTCCTAACAAAAGGCCTTGTTACCGGTAGTATAAGATCGGAGATGGCATGTTTAACATCAAATAGCTTCCCCATACTGTAGGTCTCAGATTCCATTTGTGGATAGGCAGAGACACGTGCACATGCATCCCTGGCTAGGCTGTGAAATGCCACACTAAATGCCACCTAAAGCCCCCTGGGTATGCAGAAACTCAGGAACAGCTGCTCTGACACACACACACACACACACACACACACACACACACACACACACACACACACACACACACACACACACACACACACACACACACACACACACATGCTGCTCAACCAATGAGTTAATGCACAGCATAGACAGCTGATCCTCACCACTGTAAACACAGACACAGTCTGGTTGCGGGAGGGGTCTAACAACACAATGCCAGTGGAGGCTCTTGCTGAATATTTATATATACATCTAGGACTGGGCGATATGGATAAAATCAAATATCACAATATTTTTGACCAAATACTTTGATATCGATACCGCAACGATATTGTAGTGTTGACTATTGGTGCTTTCACAAAATATTTACACAATGAGATTTTTGATAAATAATCATCAGTAATGTGGATATAATGACTAAGTGGGTAAAGGCAAATAATAGAACAGTCTGGTAAGACTGACCAAACTTTACTGTAATGCAGCCTTTAAAACCAGTGAAATACACCATTTATGCCATATTACAATATTCAAAATCTAAGACAATATCTAGTCTCATATCATGATATAGATATAATATTGATATATTGCCCAGATCATCTGCCTCTGATTGGCTGATACACTAAGCGCTCACTAACCCATCTGAGGTTAATGTGCAATAAATCTATGGGCTGAAAACGCGGTTCTCTTTGCCTTTATTTTTGGCCCGCGTGATCTGTTTCACTTAATTTATCACATGGACTGAATCAGCACTTGAACAGTAGCCAGTGTTCCAGTGCACAAGATGCTGATGGGAGGAAAAATGCTTGCCATGGTTCTATCTGCAGATATTTGTATGGAAAAGATCCATGGATGAGCTGCACATACATATGGGTTTGCACTGTCGCTGAAATAGTTTTTGAATGTGTGGGACACCCTGGAAATAAATAATGACTCTGTGAGAAGGGCGTGATTATTTGGCAATGTCCCTAGCAGATCGTAATGCCTGGAAGTACCCAATGACTTGACTGTCAGTTTACAGTCATGAGAGAGAGAGAGACAGGAGAAAAGAAAAGGCAGGGAGTGAGAAAAAAAGGGGCGGGGGGAAAGAAGGGGAGAGACTTCTGGCAGCCCACCGTGTGTTTCCAGCATCCATTTATCCTCCCTGGAACCTTAAGTGGTCTGCTCTCCTCTGGCATGATTGATCCTGAAAGGACCGATTTGATCTAATTAACATTTGACTGCCTTCTCACTCTCAAAAGGTTCATTATGCTGCCAAAGAGACGGGCCTGGCGAGGTGCCAGGAAAGGGTCAGAGAGGGAAAGGAAGAAGAAGTGAGAGGAGAAAGAAGAGAAGAAACAAGATAGTCAGGCATCTTTTGTGTTTGTGTGCAAGCCAGGCTACATTTGGGTGTGGGTAGAAGAATGTGCACAAGTGTGTATATGGGCGTCGTTGTCTGTAGGTGCACCAGAGCACTCTGTCCAGCATTGATTATCATTCCCCCCCCTCGTCTGTTCATGACTTATCCACTGTGTTCACCGGAACACATCTTTAGAGTCAGAACTACACTTGAATCAAAATTCACACAATTCCCTACTCTACCTTTAATTTTCCAAACCAATGAAATGCAACCAGCTGCAAACTCTGCACTCTTCTCTGATGACCTCATTGCAGGGTGGACAGACTGAGCCACAATGACCAAATTACACTGTAGCACCATTAGTCCACTTAGGGGCAGTGTAGGCCTCTTAGTAATCCTTCTCAATAGATGTGTCTGTGCTCTCGCTTGATGTGCTTTCCCTGTTTATGGTGGCAATAATGTGACTCTTTACAACCTTGTTTAATTGGCTGGCAACAGTTTGCTGTGTCACGCTTATTGTTGCTATGCTCATCTTCTTTTTTTTGTTGTCTCTACTCTGTGACAGGATGATGTTAAACAAGGGCAGAAGCATGCTGAGGAGCATCATAGGCTTTCAGAGCAATGCCAGGTACCATAATGCCGTGGTTGCCATGAACACACACTACATATTAACATGCATATTGTCACTATCTCTAATATGTTCAGGTTGTATCTTCAGCTCCCAGTAATTACCTAATTTACTGAGATGACAACAAATGTGAAATACAAGGTTTCCATATGACATCACCACAATGTGAGCACACACAAACAAAGAAAAGCAAAACACACCTCTACCCTCCTCAACACAAACACTCACATGCAGACAGGCACAACATGTTGCCATGCACGTATCCCCCTCTTCTCTAGCGCTGGAGTGTCCCCGTGTGCCTCCTGCTGGCTTGCATGTTAACAGTGCTGGAGTAGCTCAGAGTTGTCTCACAGATCAGACGTGCAACAAACAGGCTAACTAGGGAGTCCGGGTGGGCGGGCTTCAAAGGCTTGCAGAATACGTTACATGACAAGTGATGCTGTTCATGCCTCTCTGTACCTTGCCTGCTTTGCAGCCAGAGCCAAGTGAATGCTCAAGGAAACTGGGTTGTTTTTTTAGGTGTTGTGTAAGGGGTAAAGGTCAGACAGCCCTTGGCTTTGTTAGCTGCTTTGTTTAACAAATGTACTGGGAACCTGGCATTTTCAGGCCTAAACCAGTGCCGCTTTGGAAGATGAGAGAAAGCAGTTCAGCAGTTGAAAATAAGAGCATGATTATTTGTATTGACCATGCACCAAGCTATTTAAATTCCTGCTCTCTCTCAGAATTGGCCAGACTCACTTTGTAACATCTTGCCTTGTCTCTTGACAACCT
Organism: Percina caprodes; assembly: GCA_013375575.1. Classification (NCBI taxonomy): domain Eukaryota; kingdom Metazoa; phylum Chordata; class Actinopteri; order Perciformes; family Percidae; genus Percina; species Percina caprodes. The sequence continues at coordinate 47,090 of JABXJD010001907.1, forward strand.
CCACTGCGAGGCCTCACAGAGGCAAGAAATTAAAAAGTGCCAATTAGCAGGGCGGCTGGGGTGTCAGCAGGAGAATGCCTATTGGAACATGTGAGAAGCGCCCTCCCTTGTGGCCCCTGACGTCCTCCAGGGGTCAGAGGAGAGGAAGGGGTGGGGGATGGAAAACAGAGGGATGAGCACAGATGCCATATTCTCCAATAACTGTACAGAGGAAGGCAACATGTTTACTTGGCTGTGATTAGTCCACACCTCAGGGGGAAACATCACCCATCGTGGTTACTGGCACTGTGCTACTTCTCTCTCTGTCATAATATCCACAATGTTTTCCACTTTACTCACACAATTGTATATGTTCTCTAAACAGCAACATCATCTCCCTCCTGCTTTATAAAAACAAAACAAAAAACACTGGTGAGCACTTTCTCTCAGAGATCATTTGTCTTTAACATGGTTTCCCTTGGAGCACAGCATTGTTTGTAGTCCAGGTCTGCTCCAGGGCTTTGTAACAAGAGCACACAGCCTCTGTCCCCTTTGATGTGTTAAAGAGCCTGCATCAGATCTCTCTTTAGTATTAACAAGCAATCCCTTCTCCTCTCAGCGCAATAATCAATAAACAGGTTAAAAGGGGAATGGAGGAAGTGGACCTAATTGCATTTACTGTACGCTGCACTTTTCCTGGAATATTGTCTACAAAGATTGGATTGTGTTGCCTTGCAGTTATCATGGTAGTAAAACAAGAAGTTCTATTTCGTATAGGCTTCGCCCTCTAAGGGCTACGCTATTGGGTTTATCCCTTCGCGCATGCGCAGTCGTGAAGATTTTCTTTTCCCGCCCTTGCGTCCAGCACGGGCCTCAACTACGTCCGCATTTACTGTATATGTACACAGCGGACCCGTTGTTCGTCTCCCACTTTTTCTTCAAACGTCGCAGTATGAAGACAAGCTCAAGACTCTCCAGCGGTGCTCGCATCTGCCCCTCCTGCCGGACCGGCTACATCCTGCCGCCGGACCTCCACCCCCGCTGCGAGACCTGCCTCGGCGCCGTTCACGCCGGCCAGGCTCTCACCCGCCACGCCTCCTGCCAGTTTTGTGCCCGCCTGTCATCTAAAGAGCTAAATCGACGGGCGGAAACTTTTCTGGTTTGTCAGGCTGGTGGCGACGGGGACGGCAGCTGGGCAGACAAACGGGAATCCGGCGACACCCTGGAACCACTGGCGGACGGCGTTTTCGATGAGCATGAGTCCGCTGGCTCAGTTCTCTCGGACAACGCCTCCGTAACTGGTTTCCTCCTCCCCTGGGAGGATCCCCTCTTCCCCTGGGAGGATTGGGCCTTGAGACGGCGATTGACGCTTTCCCACTGGAGCTCTCCCCGTCTCCCGAACGGCCAGGGCACCGCTTGCGGCCTTCCCTTTGCCTCAGTCGGCTCCAACCTCCACCGCTAAAGCTCTCTTCGCTGACCTGCCGGAGATCATCAGGAAGGCGGCGGAGCTGAGAGGCATAGCGCTCCCAGCGGAGCCGCCAGCCCCGCTCGCGGCCTTTGAGCGGGATATCTACGCCCAGGAGCAGCCTTCTTCACGGGCACCACTCTGGCCGCGCTCGGAGCTTCAGCCTTTGTGGAGGAGGCTTTTTCACAGCCTGGGAAACTGAAGGCTCCCGTCTCTCGCTACGCCCGTTTACTCGGGTTCAAGGCGACACAGACGCGGATTTCCTCGGTCCCTCCCTGGAGGGGAGCCTGGCGTCAATTCTGCTCCCGAAAGCCACCTTTTTCGCCACCGGAAGCCCACGCCTCCCTCTCCCCAAGATCAAGTGTGCGCCCAAGTCACTGACCGGGCCCACCAATGTGCTGCCCAAGGGCTGGCGGCACAAAACAACATCGCCTTACTGGCCTCTGCCGTCTCCGCCATGGCCACAACCCCGGGCGCCTTCCTCGGAGCTGGCCACGGAAATTGGCAAAGCCATGACCGCCATCCTCACCCTTACCACGGCGTCCACGGTGGCGCTGTCCAGGGTCATGGCTTGGCAGACTGTGGCCCAGCGAAACATCTGGCTCCACATGTCCCAGCTGCCTGCGGAAGTTAGACGCGAGCTTCTGTACGGCCCCATAGCTCCCGATGGACTACTTGGGCCCCGCCTACAGACTGCCACGCCTCATCTCCATCAAGCGGCGGAGGACGCGGAGCGGCTTCGAGGCTCGGCTCGTGGTAAACGGCTCCTTCACAACCCCGCCGTCGCCATGACAACCGCCACAAAGAAAGCGCCCCACAGCACCTGCTGCGGCTGCGTCTTCCCAAGCTTCGGCTTCAGGACCCCCACCTGGTCCCCTCCGCAGCGGCAACCGGCTCCACACGGCCGGCAAGCTACGCGGGCCGGAGACCCATGAGAGCGGCTCCCACCTGGTCCAATCCGCCTCCCGAGCCACCCTGCAAGCAGCAAAGACGGTGGCAATGACGGGACGCGGGATCGCCTGTCACTCCCCAGCTGAGGGTTGGAAACACAACGGCCCTTTAAGGGCCACACACTCACAACTAAAGAGCCGTTTCCCTCAGCCAAACAGCCGTTGTTTGCTCTAAACAGCGTGCTGTTATGACAGTCGTTCCCCACACAACACACCAGACCGCTGCTGCACGCGGGGCACCACTGCCTCCTCGCTATGCTGGCAGCGGGAATGATCCACCCACGGTGGACGACGCTCAACCACCCCTTCCCCCACGGCGATGCCGGCGGGACAAGGGACACGTTAACCCAGTGTCCGCTCTCGCCCCACAAGGCGACGGCTGGCCACTGCCCTTTCGAAAAAGCCCTACCATGGGCTGGGCGACACAATCACTCGTCTCGCCCAGCGGCGGGATGGGCTCTGCGCTCCCTGCTTGCCATGTCGGTGAACAACACTCAGATATGTGCTCGCCCGCTATCAGAGCGCAGCGCGGCATGGGTCAGTTTGACACACATGGACTCATGGATGTCAAAACTGATAACACGGGGTTACACACTCCAGTTTGCCTCCCCCCCGCCTCCTTTCGCGGGCGTGTTGGAGACTACTGTATCATCCCTAGCAGAGTCAGACGCTATGACGTCGGAACTAGAAGGGCTGCTGTTGAGCGGAGCTATCTCCGCGTCCCTCCAGGAGAGGAGAACGGGGGATTTTACTCTCGCTACTTTCTCACACCGAAGAAGTCAGGGGGACTGCGTCCCATCCTCGACCTGTCACAGTTCAATCGATACATCATGGAGCGCCCTTTCCACATGCTAACCGTCAAGCACGTGTTGGAATGTGTGCGCCGCCACGAATGGTTTACGTCCGTGGATCTGAAAGACGCTTACTTTCACGTCCAAATCATTCCCAGGCACAGGAAATTCCTGCGGTTCTCCTTCCAAGGGGCCCGTTTCCAGTACAACCGGCTGCCGTTCGGGTACTCGCTAGCCCCGCACCTTTTCCAAGTGCATGGAAACAGCGCTCCAGCCTCTACGAAAGAGGGGCATCAGAGTCCTCTTTTATTTGGACGATCTGCTCATCCTAGCCCTCTCGGGAGCAGGCGGCGCTACAGACTATGGAGGTTCTGCAGCACCTGCAAACGCTGGGTTTTGCCATAAATTGGCGAAAGAGCGCTCTAGTCCCAGCACAATCAATAGTTTATTTGGGCGTGGACATGAACTCGATTACAATGAGAGCCAGGTTATCAGCACCGAGACAGGTTGCCCTGACCTCTCTGTTGTCCCGCTTCAGGCCACACACAACAGTGTCAGCGCTGTCAGTGATGCGGCTCCTGGGCATGATGTCCGCGGCACACACGGTGGTTCCCCTGGGTCTCCTCCACATGAGGAAGATCCAAAGGTGGTTTCATCGTCAACGGCTCGATCCCGTTCGCCAAAAATGGCGAATGCTGTCCATCCCTCATTCCCTCCGGTCAGACCTGTCATACTGGGGAATCCCGGACCCTGTCTTCCGGGGTTTCCTGGGCAGTGTGACGTCATATGTGACGGTGTACACAGACGTGTCTCTCACTGGCTGGGGGGGGTGTGCGAGTCACAGGTGGTGGGAAAGGACTGGCTTCCTCCCTCTCTTCCCCACATAAACTACCTGGAGCTGTCCACGGTGTTGAAAGTGTTGAAACACTTCACCCCAGTGGTGAAGGGGAGGCACGTCGTTGTGCGGACAGACAACATCATGGCGGCAGCGTTCATAAACTGCCAGGGCGGCATACGCTCAGCCCAACTGCTGGAAATAGCCAGACGCCTCCTGCTATGGGCGCACAGTCATCTGCTGTCTCTTAAAGCCGTGTATATACCAAGGTTTTTGAAACGTGCGGCCGACCTGATCTCGAAGGGGGGGGGGCCCTCCCACAACGAGTGGAGATCGAATCCCACTATTGTTCAAATGTTATGTAACAGGTTTGGAGATGCTGAGGTGGATCTGTTCGCTCCACGAGAAAACACACAATGCACATTGTGGTTTTCCCTGAGCGCGCGGACAACCCTCCCCTTGGCGTAGACGCCTTCTCCCACCAGCCCTGGCCCAAAACCCTCCTATATGCTTTTCCCCCGGTTCCGCTGATACCTCGCCTCCTGGAGCGCATCCAGGAAGAGAACCTGTCGATTGTTCTGGTGGCACCAGAGCGCACGAGCGCGTCCTGGTTCCCGACCCTCGTTCAGTTGCTGGTGGCTTCCCCCTGGCAGATTCCGTGGCAGGGAGACGCACTGTTGCAGCTGAACGGCGCAATCTGCCACCCCGGTGATAACCCAGAGGCTGTGGGGCTGGTTGCTGAACGGGAACGCTTACAGAGATTGGGCTTGCCCCCTGCCGTGGTGCGCACCATCCAGGGCTCCAGAGCCCCTTCTACCATAGCATGTTACGCAGGACGCTGGTCAGCTTTCCAGCGCTGGTGCACAGAGAGGGACGCGGATCCCACATCGTGTCCCCTGCCTCTTGTGTTGACGTATCTCCAAACTCTGGTGGATAGCGATTTGGCTCCATCTACAGTCAAGGCTTACGCAGCAGCCATCTCGTCCTGCCACGAAGGCTATGGTGAGAGGACAGTTTTTGCGCATCCCCTGGTGAAGCGTTTCCTAAAAGGGGTTAGGCGTCAAAAACCGTCTGTTCGACCCCTCACCCCCCAATGGGACCTTGCTCTAGTGCTCCGGGCTCTGGGGAAGCCCCCCTTTGAGCCTCTGGCACAAGCTTCTCTCAGAATGCTGTCGCTAAAAACGGCACTTCTCCTTGCTCTGACGTCAGCAAAAGAGTGAGTGATTTGTGTGCACTGTCAATTTCCCGTCATGCCTCTCCATTAGAGGGGACGGGGCGCAGCCACCTTACAGCCAAATCCCTCCTTCACACCGAAGATTCTAACTAGTTCTTTTCGGTCGAGGGTGTTTTCCTCGCGGGTTTTTTCCCCCCGCCTCATGCCAACGATGCGGAGGAGGCTTCCCACCGGTTGTGTCCAGTGCGTGCTCTTTCTCAATACGTTTTACGCACGGCAAATATCAGGAAAACTCAGCAGCTGTTTGTGCATTATAGAGAACATTCCCAAGGATCAGCCCTCTCAAAACAGCGTCTGTCTAACTGGCTGTGCGAGGCTATTACTCAAGCTTATAGCATGGAAGGGGCAGAGCCCCCCCGCGACATCCGAGGGCACTCTACGAGGGCTCTGTCGGCGTCTGCGGCTCTTTTTAAAGGCATGGCAGTAGCCGACATCTGTGCGGCAGCCTCGTGGGCTTCCCGTGCCCTTTCATCCGTTTCTATCACGTTACATGCACGGAGATAATCATGTCACTCCGTCGCATGCACAACAGGGCTATTCACGCACAATTTTCCATTAATGATTAACTACTGCCATCATGTTGCGGGCCTTATGAACTTTTTCAGGCCACGCCATTGGCATGGCAGGCTTGATCAGAAGAATGACTGACTGAGCCTACATTGTTGTAGGGGAATGTGGTCTATGTTCGGCTTGTTGGCCCTGTGTCGCAGGTGGCATAGACTACATCAGCTTCGCCCTAACCCAATAGCGTAGCCCTTAGAGGGCGAAGCCTATACGAAATAGAACGATAGTTACATGGGTAACTCCAGATTCTATTAGTATAGGCGTAGCCCTCTAAGGTACGGGCCACCTGCTCCCAGAACATTAGTTGAAGAAAAAGCTGATGTTTTTGGGAGACGAACAACGGGTCCGCTGTGTACATATACAGTAAATGCGGACGTAGTTGAGGCCCGTGCTGGACGCAAGGGCGGGAAAAGAAAATCTTCACGACTGCGCATGCGCGAAGGGATAAACCCAATAGCGTAGCCCTTAGAGGGCTACGCCTATACTAATAGAATCTGGAGTTACCCATGTAACTATCGCTTTTTCTACTCTGACTGGAGCCAACACAAATAGTCCATCATTAGTATTTACTGTGATGCAGTTATTGGCATTCACAGTAATAATAATAATAACAATTTAATTTAAATAACACTTTAAATATCGTTGTTTGTTCCTTTTGAACCCTACTGATGTGACCTTAATCAGTTGCTATTTAATTATTTGTTTAGACATGAGAAGCTGTTCTTTTTTATGACCACCCATGCTTAATGTGAGGCTATTGTTGAGCTTCACTGCTAATTATTGTGTAGAGTGATGCTTCAGATGTATTATTACGTGGCACTCAGGTGATGCAGGTGTTTAATTTAGTCAAGTTTGAATGCCAGTTCTTGAATGGACTGTAACATGATATACATGTACATTAAGAGAGCTACTTGTTTCCATGCATTAAAATACCACAAACTATTTTGTGTATGCTCAGGAGCCTGAGAGCCTGCAGGGCAGCACAGACCTCAACATCCCCACGTCCAAAGAGGAACAGGAGGAGTATGTGCGGTGGAAGAAAGAGCGCGAGCAGATCGACAGGGAAAGAGTGGCACGCCACAAAAACGCCAAGGGTCAGTGGAGGCGGGCGTGGGACATGGACAAAACTGAGAACATGTAAGTCATCTTAGCACTCAGCCTTCCCATGACACTTAGTTTTCTTGCAGCTGGATATTTTGTTGGCTCCTTCTTTTTTTTGATATTGGAGAATTAAATTCCAGGAAATGTTGACCGATGGACAGCTTCACATACGTTAGGAATTGAGAATCTACTTCTCTAACCACTAGTCTTCAATCCCCTTAGCTATACACTTTGTTAGAAAATAAGATGATATAAGAAAATAAGGCATCATTCTTTTACTTTAATCTTCTAATTTAAATAATTAAAAAAAATTTCAACTTGCTTTAACCTTACATCATGTAATTTAATAATTTTGGCATAGTGCTAAAAATCCCCCCTTCAGGTTTTTGTTTCTGTCAATGCCACTCTGTACGCCAGCAGCGAGCTATCTTAGCTCAGTGTAAAGAATGGAAGCAGGATAAAGATTGGAAAATGCTAGCATGGCTCTGTCCAAAGGTAAACAATAGGTTGTTGTTAGGCCACAAATGTACGTTTTTATGTGCATTTTCTTTCAGATTGAACCAGTGAGATAGTATTAGAGGTGCTGCTAAATTGTGTAAAAGTTTTTTTCTTTTCTTGTTACCGTTGTACAGTGACCGGCTGGCTAATTGCCCTGCTTCCAGCCTTAATGCTAAACTAGGCTGTAATAATATAGAACCTTCCTTTTGAATGTGGTCTGCTAATTAACCAGATATTTGCTAATCCCTATGCCCGCTCTTCTTTTACATCTGAAGTTAGTGAAAAGCTCCATTCATTTCCAGTGCAGATGTAAATAACAAAAAAACTAATCTTGAGCAACATCCTGTTTCTTTCTAGTTGGATGATTCAGGGAAGGAATCCATTCAATGAGGTTTTTGGACTACATGTCCTGCCACATGATTGCAAAATCTCATGAATGCACAGGATGTTGGTAAATTATTGCATTAGCAAATAATTATTTTTCAGGTGAATTGTATCATTGTATGAAGAGTTATATAATAGTACGTTAGCATAACTTGTTGTGTATTCTTACATTGTAAAGACTCAGCATCCCAAACTGACTGGAGGAAAGAACCTATTCATTTGAAGTGTTTGTTAGATTTCAAACTAACCAGGCTGTGTTACAAAGAGTTGCAGCGTAAATGATTGTGCTGTTTAAAGAAGCATCAAAATGTAAAGAGACAAGGGAGGAGGAGCTATTTTTAGGTTGGGATAAGGGATGGAATTCCTTGCCTTATTTGGTGAGGCTTAAACAACAAGGCCCTCGAGTAACAATAGAAGAGGAAATGTGTTTTTGATTCAACAATGTAGATGGCTTCATTGGATGTAAAATGTGTGACTCATGGAGCAAAACCTCTCAATGATTCTACAGAATCTCAATTTACATAATAAATGTACGATAATGATACTTGAATGTCAGAAGAGCCTGTTGATGGGGTGGAGATGGGCTGTTATGTCACCTGAACAAAAAGTGATTAACTATTTTGAGACATGACCAAGACACTGCCTACATTGGTTTTTATTTCTGTCTTAACTGAACCTTCACTTTTAGGTTTTCAGACAAATCCCTCCCTGAAAGAGACTGGGGCCCTTCCAGCAGAGGTGAGACATCCATACAGTCCAAAGTGAGAACATTAGGAATAAGACCTTCAACATCACAATTTGATGACCACATGATGTGTTTCATTATCTTGGTCATTTTTTTTCTGGTTATTAAAAAAAAATGTAATTCCAGGTGGACGAAATGCTCGAAGAGGACAATCCAGGGCAGGTGCGGTAGTTAGTCTGACGTCTCATTGAAACTGCATTTGGAGAGCATCTCTTTGCTATAATTAGATTAGATAGTTATGTTGAAACAGGATATGAGTGTAGAATTTAATTAATATGGGGTTTATTGAACTGGGTAAAGTGGTGGGATATTTGCTAGGAAGAAAAAGGCTGATAATGTTGATCTTAGTTTTTTTTCTGTTTTTGAAGAAATGTAAGCCCACACAGCGAGGAAACAATTAAAGATGTACTGTCTCAGCAGAAATCAGAAATTCTTTTTTTTAATGTAAAATGTTATTTAACTGTGACTTAAACTTTTTTGTATTTTCTGTCCTAGGACATGAGAAACGAGGAAAAGACAAGGGAGCCAAAAACGTGCTCGTGATGAGCAGTAAAGCAAAAGGCATAGATCGTCTGACTGGGAGAGCCAGGAGGTCAGTCACGTCTAAAAAATAGTGCCACGAACACAACAGCCTGATGTTAATGTTGATTCAACCAAAATGTCTCTCACCATAGCCTGTTATGAGAAAACATACTATGACTAATGAAATAAATGAAATGAATCTGGGAAGGCACTTGTTGTTTTCTTGCACTGTGCCCTAATGTACAAATTCCCCTGGATGTCATGAGGCTTTAGATTAGATTTAGAAGTTGTGGCAGCTGAATTATAACCCAGAATGCCTCATTGGTGTATGGCTGCATTTTTTCTCCACCAGCTTTCCTCTGATGTAAAACAAGCAACTGTGCTGGGTATTGAGGAGGCTTCCAGAGTGTGTTGTTACACAAGCATTGCCTATAATTCCAAAAGGCCATGGTAGTGTGAAAGTGTACTGTGTCAGAGGATTTCCTCTCTAGTAATGTAAGTAGGTAAGGGTCAGAAGAAGGATCAGGTGTGTCTAGACGGATTCTTGTTATCAGGCTGACAATAGATTTCAGTGTAAAGAGTGGCCAACAACAGGCCACTACAACAGTTGAGACCAAAGCTAACTAGAGCTTTCTACCTCCACTTTTCTCTTCCTTAATTTTTCTTACTTGACTATGCAATGTTAGATTAATAGTTGGATATTTTGGGAAATGCACGTTTTCACTTTCTTGCTGAGAATTAGATGAGAAGATTAAGACTCCGGTATAGATGAAGCTACAACAAGTAGGCAGTTAGCTTAGCTTAGCATAAAGACTAGAAGTAGGGGGAAACAGCTAGACTGGCTCAGTGCAAAGCTAACAAAATCCACTACATTATACCTTGTTTTATTTAATCACTATTTAGGTACCTCAGAACAGAGCCACGCTTGCTGTTTTCTCGTTTCCTGTCTTTATGCTAAGCCGAGCTAACTGGCTGCTGGATATGGCTTCATATTTACCGTACAGACGAGATGAGAGTGTTATCGATCTTATCATTTAACTCCTGGCAAGAAAGCAAATAAAACCTATTTCCCAAACTGTCAAACTAAATCTTTAGCCTTTGTACAATTTTTATTTTAAGTTGCATTTAGTAATGGAGAAAGAAATAAAAACGCACTCTTTGTAAGTTGTTACAGAGTGGCTTTTAATAAAATTCGCTTTATTCTTTAGATGGCAGGCTAATGAAGACCAAGAGAACCTACAGGTGAGATATTGAGCCTGTGTGAGTGTAAACATGACTTTGTTCATAACTGTTACTAAAGAGGAAAAAAATAATTTGTTGTTCTAATCTCATCCTTTAGTCTTCTGACACGACATTAGAGGAATTCTTGGAGGAACTCGACGCCCTCACAGACACTGAGGTAGAAGATCAGAAAGAAGAGGACTCAAAAATGAAGCTGTCATCCAGTACACCTGCGGAGGTAAGTGGATCCACAGCTACCCCAAGAGAGGTCGCCCCGACTCAGGAGAAGGCAGAGGCCTCGCCTGCTCGGGGTTCGGAGAAGAAAGTACGCTTCTCAGAAGACCTCAACCTGGAGGCTCACACAAGGCAAACCACAGGCTCTCAGGACTCTGCCAGCTCAGAATCAATAAGTGCGAGCTCCTTTAAAGCTTCCTCACATAATAAACAACAACACAAATTGCAGGAGCCACAGCAGCCTCTTGAAACTGCCAAGCAGAATGATATTAGTCCTCAGGATCAGGGAGGTGGTCCATCTGCTTCTTCTGTTGCCCAGCAGCAGGCTTCTGAGACTAATTGTACTAAAAAAGACAACGCCCTCTCCACAACTCCGAGCTCCCCCTCTGTTGAAAAAGCCTGTACCTCTCTGCAGGAGAGCTCTGTCAAGCCTGTAGAGCTTGCCAAGTGCAACATCAGCAACACAAACACAGGTATGCAATAGCTTCAACAGCTCTGACATTTATACATCTGGATGGTATAACAACTAAGCTAACATTGGTTTTCTTTCAAGAGGAACTAATAGACTCCGGCCTGTCTGTCCTGAGCCTGGAGTCAGGGGAAACACACCCAACACACTCCACCAGCAATGACAAGGTCAGTGTGCGAGACAGGAAGAGGGATGGGAGAATTAATAGATATGTAAATGGACTGATGGAGGGATGTGCAAATGGATGATGAGTTAAATGAAGAAGGAGGCACTAAATCTGCACTGCAGCCGTGTGAAATCCAATTTGGTACAATACATTCCCCACCTTTGAGGCCTGTTGAAGGGCAGCAAATATAGTCTCATGAGAGAATGCCTTTATCTCATCTACCACTGAAACAGCTAACCACCTGCTTGAATCATTGAATTATGGAAAAGAAATCAGCTTTAACTAATACTTTTGTGTACATTTATTTCTTTTTTTTGCAGGCAAGAGAGCATGGGAAGATTGTTTGACGTTTTCAAGATGTAAATACTGAAACCAAATCACAGCGACACAGAGCCTTGCCTCTTTATATTTGCATTTTGCTTCAGGTAGCTCATTTGAGATACCCTGTTAATGGCTTATATACAAAACAATGGTTTACTTTTTGCTGTGGCATGTCCCACAAGTGGAAGTTTTCAAATTGTCAACAAATTTGATGAAGGAATGGTGAACGTCCATCCTGCTCAAATAATTTTTACATCTAAGCACTTTATGAGTATAAAAATATGCATACTGACACATTGTTCAGCATGTTAGTACGCTGCTTGAGTGCAATATCATTGAATGTTTACATTTGTATGAAAATTTCAAGGTACATATCAGGAAGCTAGCTAATCACTTAGATAGCCCCTGAAAAAACTTCAGCCACTGTCAAATGATCTAGTGCCTGATTCTGCCTTAGAGGTATTTTCAATAAATGAAGTCTGTATGATGATACAGCTACAGTAGTCTGAATTTCTACACTCTACACTTGCGTAGATATTGTTTATTAAAAGCTTCTGTGAGTCAATGGCCTTTCCCCAATTTAGGAATCAAAACACTATTAAAGGGCACATTTGAGATTTTTGCAATATGAGTGTTTCGGGGATGACGTATTTTTCCAACCCAGGAGGTTGGCATTGCCCTGGTTGTCTCGACAAAAAGATTATTCAGAATTGCAGAAAATAAGCTCTGCAGCGAATACAAGTTTACGATATGACTTTTTGTTCAGCAAGATAATCTTAACAAATGAACAACACTTTTATGATTTATTTGTTTTATTGAAGGAATCGTTTATGCAAGGGTTATACAGGATACTTTTATGATTTTTAAGCGTAAATACAATCGCCAGAAGTAACGGTGGCGTGACTTTAACATCACCACCCCTAGTTTCCAACTTATTTCTGTGTCACCCTTACGTTTAAAGTGCAGTAAGCAATGCCGCGCAAAGATTGTTATTTGAACTCCAAACAAATATAGCCACCCCCTTAGAGTCTACGCCACCCAGATTAATGGACCTGCATTTCCATAGCAACCACTTCTGTTAGTGTCTCTGCTGACCAAACGAAATGTGGCAGAGTAGATATTAGCTAATGTTATGGTTACTATAGTCTATATACTTGACGTTCCACTTCCGAGATTGCTCCGTTGCCGACAGAAATTACGCTGGATTTCACTAATTTAGGTCGGATATCCGTTGCTTTGGGCTTCCTCTGTGTTGGAATTTTCCAGTTGGGAGCAGCCTTTACAAACAATAGCAAACGGATGAGGTAAAACTGATCTGTTGAAAACAGCAGACAGTGAAATAGCGAAGCTAACATTATGATTTAAACAAAGCTCTTCCTTCTTTTCCTGGTCATACAACTCCCCCATTTGCTTGCATACGCCACCTGTTGCTTATTGACTGGAATAGTGTTTTGTAGCTCTTGCCCACCTTTCTGTTTGTTTTGCATTTACACAGTGTAGAAAGACTGGATTTATTTTCAGCGAACAGAAAATAGAGAGCTAGGTGACCGTAAGGAGATATTTGCTGAATTTAACAAAAAGTGTATTGGAACATCTCTTACTATACCTGTAATGTCCCTGACAACCTCCGTAGCGTAATTTAGCCACTTGTTAGCAACTGCTTTTTTTTAGGACACGTAAAAACTTCAAAATTCAAGAGTGAGGTATTTACTGACATCTTTTCTGTTGTTAACCAAAACATGAAAATATCTTAAGCTTGTATTAACTGCAGACCTTATTTCAGGCATCTAACCAAAAAGGCATTCAAAAAACCCCATTGACTTTGAGACGAGGGAAGTGCAGGTGCAAAGATTTAAACTCATTTACAGGTTTCATGACTCATTCCTGCAGCACTCTATTGACCACTGACCAAGACATTGTTATGTTTCCAACATATTACTATTGACATAAATGTTTTTTGTTATTAAGAACACTTAATGGGGCACTCCATCGATCCAGTTTACTCATATAATGTCTTCTGTGGCTCTGGAAGTGCTTTATCAAGTCTGTGGGGGGTATGGTGTTTGCCAGGTAGATCTAACAGAGAAATGTTACCAAGTTTATTACAGGAAATGTAGTATACAGGGTTTTTGGAGCTGGACCTGTACTAGGGACTAAAAGTCAGGATATCTCAGCCTCTGCTACATAGATTTAGATTATTCTTTTTTAATCTGTGTCTCCAAAGTACAAACTTTATAAAATACAGATTTAAATAGCTGGAGAAACCCTTAAGCTAACAGTCAAGTAATACCAAAATCCACATCTTGACAAGTAATCAGTAAACACTGTAGTACTAAAATCTCAAACTTGCCCTTTAACACATTGTTACTGTTTTCCTTCAAATTGGCACAGTTTTACAGCTGAATCCCAATGATCTGGTCTTCCTCAGATTCTGTTTCTTTTCTTATATTGAATTGTAAGTTATGTTTGTAATTTTATTCATTTAAATAATGGACAGCCGAGACATTTAAGTCAACCTTTAGTGAATCAAAAACTAATTTGGGAACTTATTTCTTTAACAACATAACAGTCTCCAACCTTTTGCTCTGTAGAAGATTTTGGCCCCTGTGGGACCGACAGCCTTGAGGGTTTAGCCTTTAGTCCACAGTCAAAACACTGGGATTCAGCTGCATTTCCCTTTTTGGCATTGTTTTGTAATTTGTTCTCTTTTTTTAATCATGAAAGACAAGTAATATTTTTGAAAAGCTGATGATTGTTGATTGTTGTGCCTTGCATATCGGCCTCTTCAAGTATTGAAGGTGTAATTTTTTCATAGCTTGTACCTTAACATACAGTAGTGTTAAATGTACTGTACTAACAACTAAGCATCAGCATTGATTTTTTGTTTTTCCTCTCCACTTGGACAACAGAATGTTAACTAGACTGATTTTTACAAATCTAAATAAGGTCTACGTGCATTATGGTAGCTGTATTTGCTCTGTGACAAGTATGGATTTGTTTGTATTTATTGCCAGTCTATGACTTTATTTTTGGTATCAAGTGACAACTATAATAAGAAGCCTTACAAGACTCAAATACATTTTTGGCTTGTGTCAGTGCTACAGTATAGTAAACAGTTATGTAACCCTAAGTAGAGAACATAGTGGACATGCTCTGAGCTGCCAGCTTCAACTGTGGTTACATAAAATACAAATCATCAGGAAACACACTGGAAAAACCAACAAGCAAGTCACAGTTTTGGGCAAATCTAATCTTTTTTATATTTTTATTATATATTTTGAATGGGTGGAACATCTGTTTGAAAAACAGGTCATACAGATTACCTATGAAATATTTAAAATTCCCTGTGGGATTCAATTTAGTGAAATTAAATTTAGGACCCACAACCATAGAACATTGTCCTTGTTTAGCAATTAGGAATTAGCTGTCTGCATTGTCAATGCTTAAATGTCAAATTTATGAAGTTTCTTTTTGCTTTTGCTGCACTTGGGTGTCGACTGCTGTCCTCCATTTGTTCACATACACTCATAAAGGAAGGAATAATTGTGAGTGCCTGTGTGTGTGTGTGTGTGTGTGTGTGTATGTGTGTGCGTGTGTGTGTGTGTGTGTGTGTGTGTGTCAAGGTGTGAGCCATGCTAATTTAAATCTGTGTACAACATAGTTTAATTTACTGTAGATCAGTTTGGAAGGAGGCATACAGGACATCAATAAAGTTTTTCTGTATTTCAAAACATGACTGGCATCGTTTTTGTTGCACTGTCACCCTCTCCTACTCTCTACCTCCCTTGCCTGCAAACATGTATGCAATCCTATCTCTAAGAGTTGTTACATCTTAAGAAACAAACAAGGCCACTGTGGTGAGTGTCAGAGAGAAAAGAGGGCAGATGTGACAGCACTTTGCGACAGTCCAAATCGTATTTCGGTTCACTGAGCCTGCCTTCATGCTGGATTTGATTAATTTCAGATGAGCTCTCTGCAGGGCTGTTGCATTGGAAACACTCCCTCTAAGCCCTACAGGTGGGACCTCCCATAGGTGCTATTTTAATTATCTCCTCCCCAAGGCTATCTCCATAGCAGCCTCCTTCCCTGAGGCTTTTGGGCTTGTGACCTACCGTGATTACTGCAGACTCATTCTCCTTGAAAATGAACTGCTTCGCTTTGTTTTCTATAGTTATTCCTTTTTAAGCTAGCTCGGAGGTTTTTGATTCCTGCAAATGATATCGTAAAAACACAGTTTCAACACTCCTAGTTCACTTTGGTGCTAACTAAGCTCACAGTTTGAAGGGTCTGATGCAATAGTACAGTACTACAGTGGGGGTGTTGATATTATGAAAATGAGTCCTGTAGGCTGTTAGAAGATTGAAGTGCAGTGTAGGATTGTGTCAGCTGCACTCTGCAGTAGCTTCCCTTTCTGATGAAAAAAAATCCCAAAACAGCTCAACTGTTGAACAAAGTAGCTTGAAAGCAAGTGGGTGCTGAGACCTGTAAATGTAGATGACACAGAATCTCGCTGACAGCAGCTTTCTCTCTACTGTCACTAAATCAGGCTACGATAATGCTCGAGGTTAATTCTAACTTTGACTGCAGATTGACTTGGTAGTACACGTAAAGCAATAGTTCCAGATTTAGGATTAAAAAAAATCTCCCAAAACAAGTGTTATAAGGTGATAAGATTGATACTATTTTTATACATGTCTGGCAAATTTTAAAGTCACAGCCAGCAACAGGTTAGCTTGGCTTAGCATTGAGACTATTAACAGGAGGAAACAGCTAGCCTGGCTCTGTCAAAATGTGACAGCATTCAGGACTACTGCTACTACCTGGAAACCTGACTTTACCTTTTAAAGTTAATATTAACCAGTTGATGCTTCTAAATGGGCCAGACTTGAGCTGCGTTATTCGCAACATATTCCTGAGTTTAAATCAGGTAACACAATCATCTGCCTGGTGAGTGGGTTCAAGAGTCGTAGGGTCAGATGCTGTGTCCTGACTCAATCGTAGTCTTCATCAATAACTGTCAGGAACTACACCAGAAGGTCGGTCTTTACTCTTCTCATATATCACAAGAAGCCATAATATATACACAGACCACTACAACATTGACAGGCCCGTAACTGTTGGTTGGTTAATGCTGTGATGATGGTCTGTTTGTGTCTTGTGCTGTCTTCCCTGATGAATGGAGATCCCTGTTTAGCTCACCAGACACATAGGTTGGCAATGGTTCTAAAAATCTGTCATATTATTACAACTGTGCTTGTCATCATCTGTTTACATCACAGTGCAACATTTCTGAGACAGGCTGCTCAGCAGATACCAAGTGGTTTTATTTTCAACGTGATATTTCACTGCTAGAATATACAGTCCTCCTTTTTAGAGTGAGTAGGATCAAAAATAGCACCAAGCTGTATTGTGTAATGTGTTCTTCTCTGTTTTGAACAGTACAACAACAGAGCTCTCAAATCGATACACCTCCCTCACATGTTGCTGAGAGGGTGTTCAAAGTCGGTTGGTCTTATTTCTACTTCATAGTTCCCCACATGTGACTGTGTGAAGTGGTTTCAGTGAGAGATGCAGAGACTGAACTGTGGCGGACTGGGAGATGAATGCTTCTCTTTGCAGGAGAAGCTGACAGTCCCTCTGATCACGCTCTGGTCAGTTCACTCAGGTTATTAAAGTGCCGCCGGCATGATTTGATTAAATGTCCAGCTTACAAGGATGTCCATAAACAGAGTGCTCTTTGTACTCGCACAGTTATTATTTCTGTCAAACTTACCTCTTCATATCAATCAAAGAATTTGGGTTTTGCACATTATACCTTACTTAACTAATAGCCTGAAGTGAACTACAGTACCTTTAAATCCATCTGTATTTTATTTTTGAAATAAAAAGTGAGTTGTTAGGAAAAACCCAACATTTATTTGAATATATATTATCCATTCTGGCTCTGAATAAATAAAATATCTTTAACATACAGGATAATGGCAACTATCAATTCATGGTTTACATAGATCTATTATAAAAACCATAGAAATTAATCATTTTCAAAGGATGTTCATTTGTACGTTGTGATGTTATTTATACCTTTTATACTACTACCTTTAATAAAAATTCATCTTATTACACCAGAAGTTTATCAAGGCCCAAAAGATGTATGCCTGCCCTATATGTAACTAAAAACACAATACATTTACATGGTTATATGCACATACCTGAGCATAACTCATTAATGCAGGTTCTTCTATTTGGAATCCAGGTTTGATCCATGAAAAGAAAATACAGCCTATGCTAAAATGCAAAAATGCAGTATTGATTTAGACCGGCTGAGGAATGGCAGTGATGTTATTAGCGCTGTGTGCCTGTGAGAAATAAAACGCATCTCCGGACCCCGTGCCCTATTCTTTTAACAAAATAGCTATACCAGCGTTGTCCACGCGCACAGGCGAGTTAGTGGCCTCAGAAGCTATCCGAGGTCAAGTAGACACACATTGATTTAAGGCATACAAATGGCCTAGAACAAAACAAAAAAAAAACGCATAGTTAGTGTTGAAGGGAAAACAGTGTTCACTGAAGAAGCGAGGTCTCCTCTTTTCTTTGTCATGAGGGTTCAGAGTGTCAGTTAGCCTAAGATATGCAGTTAAGCATCATTAAAAGGCTCTGCAAAATGTTACGGTCAAAACGTGTGTTATCCGACCTGCGGCACTGATTCTGTAAAGCACTCCTTCTAGGGTCAGTTTATGTGTGTGAGAGGGAGGTGTGGTGGCGCGGATGCGGCCAGATCAGTATCCTCTCAGGCCAGCTTTCCTCTTCGCGGAGGAACAGTGGCAGCATCTGCAGCCGCCTGGTCGGGGTCGCCGTGGTCATTTGCCCCGTCGCTCAGTCTCTGCGTCTCCCTCTCCTTCGTGTCCTCAGACTCCCTGGTGCTTGACGGCATGTAGTGGCTCACTCCAGGTTGAGACGCGCGTGTCTGTTTCCCCATTGCCCGATCTTGCCGCGCTTGCGTGACCGTGGGAAGATGCGTAGAGTCCTTTTTCCTGCTGCGAGTGCGCATTTTTGGCTCCAGCATCGTGTGGAGAGACGGCCACACTCTCGACCCTGTCATCCCACTGAAACGCCTGACTGTACGGGGCTGTGCCCTGCCTGGTCTGGTTGAGAGGCAGCAGCCCAGCCTGTGTAGAGTTCCACTCTGAGACATTGTTGCTTGTTGAAATATTTGTTGAGATGTTTGCGGTGGGGGTGACCTCCTCGGGCACTCCCGGCTTCCCCGCAGATGAGGATGCACTGGTTGGTTTCCAGATCAGGCTGTAGTAAATTGCCAGGATAATGGCTGCTAAGGACACGGACAATATATATGCAAAAACAGTGGCTAGTCTCACCCACTTCTTGTTTGTCTTAGCAGCCATCTTAGCCTTTTTGTCCCCCGTATAAGTAGCAGGTTTGCCCCTCTCCATATTGGGCATGAAGTCCCGCTCTTTCATATTGGCCCTATTTTTTCCTCGATGCTCCACCACCCCCTCCGTCTTGAAGGCTTCTAGTTATCCACAATCCAAGAGAAGGCAAGAAGCAGAGGAATGAAGAGGATGAGATGATGGACCACCCTGGCCCGCCCGCACCACAGGACTGTTGCAGCTAAATTGATTTCTTGTAATTCATTTGAAAAGCGCTGCGCCTAATACTCGGTACCCAGTGCAGCATTGCGTTTCATAATGGACATCATGCATCCTCAGGCTGATTGCGCGATTCAGCATCCGACAGCGGCGGGACAAATGTCAATCCTATACGACATTTCCAGGCAACAGCTGGCTGTTGGCCCACAGCAAATACGCAGTAGCCTATAAGATTTGATTTATTAAAGCGATTAAGTGAGATCATTCGGCACACAACTGTCTGTCTTTTTCAGCAAATGAAGTGGCTGGCTCAGCTAAAAATACAGGAGAGGGGGCGGGCGGTGGCTCTTAAAGAAGCAGCAGCTGTGCACCAGGCCTCGCAAAAAATAACACACACACACACACACACACACACACACACACACACACACACACACACACACACACACACACACATCATCATCTTCACGTCGGGACGCTTGTGCCGCACATTGAGAGCAGGATGTAGCGGGGACGAACATCTGTACATGTGACGCTGCGAAGTGTTTACCTAACAATGTGTGCACCCATGTGGAAACGATGTTATATATGTTCAATGAGCCAAATAAATTGCTGTTTTATTAAATTTTACCTGAATTTATGAATGTGTGTGTTATGTAATGCGTATGCAAACCACTGATACGCTTGTTAACACAACCAACGGCGTATATATCAGATATATGGTTGATTTTGGATTAGTTTGGACCTGATCCTACCTGTTGGCTGGTCCACGTTACAGCGCGTCATTTCAGCACAATGGACAGTGCCTGGGATTTGTCATTGCGCATGTCCTCTCGGAAGCAGGTGAAGGACAACGGCAACAGCATTTGACCAGTGATGAATAAAGTAATAAAGTGAAAATAAACGTTTAAAGTCAGTTGGTGATTAACATAACTACCATGCAATAAAAACTGAAAGTATTTTGTCTCACATGCTTGATTGATGCTTGATTGTATTCAGTAGGCTATGTATAGGTGTTATATGTCATCTCCATCCATCATCCATCTTCATCCGCTTATCCGGTATCAGGTCTCGGGGGCAGCAGCTCCATTAGGGGACCCCAAACTTCCCTTTCGAGCCACATCAACCAGCTCCGACTGGGGATCCCGAGCGTTCCCAGGCCAGGTTGGAGATATAATCTCTCCACCTAGTCCTGGGTCTTCCCTGAGGCCTCCTCCCAGCTGGACGTGCCTGGAACACCTCCCTAGGGAGGCACCCATCTTAAAAATACAATTATTTTCAATTAATTTTACCCTCGATTATATTCCTGCATCTAACATCCAACCATTTACAAGCAGTGGATAATTATGTGTGTTGTTGACCATTTTCCTTTCCAGTGTCACACAATTGGATCACACACATTACTGTGTTGTAACATCTTTACACTACATGGCTACAAGTAAAGTGAACATTTGCATCTGGTTGTCACAAATCTAGATGTTTTAACCGGTTAGCCAATCCTGCTGTTATAGCGGCTGTGGTGATATATGTTACAGGTCAGACAAGCAATCCTCCCACAGACTGACATGCACACATTCAGGAGTTTATAGGATGTTTGATAGTTTGCATTTCTATGTTTCATCATATGGTGATCAGAAGGAGGACGAGGATCAGTATCAGCTGGAATGTGAGTTTTAACCGTATGGCTGCAGCATAAAACATTAAAACAATGTAATTATACTAGAAATGGAGGAAAGGATGTAAGGGCAGACTTATTTGATTGTTTCCTTGTTCAATGTAGATAAATCTGATGGGAGCTCCACATACAGTAGGCCTATCATTTGCATTAACAGCAAATCACCTGGAATTCATCATCATCTTACTATTTTATTAAATCGTGCCACAACCACCTGTCCAGGGTCAATGTCATAATGTAGTGTCATTTATCATCGCAGGCTGGACGCCAGGCTGCTGTTTCAACAAAAAGATCCCAGG